>JAUCMU010000151.1:12020385-12044822 GCA_032275025.1 Enteromius treurensis
CTTCAGTGTTGCCACCCCTCATAAATTTAATGCCACCCCCTTGCCACCCCATGAATAATTTTCTAGATCCGCCCCTGAAAACAAGTAAACAGTCCAAACTCAAACACGGGGAGAAATGCTCGGAATTGGATGCACAGACAATCACAAAACTTCGCACCAGACAGTTCGAACAGACTGGTATTTATGCAGACTCTAATGAATGAATGGGGCGGAGATAACGAGCAACAGCTGGGGGAGTAGTGCGTTATGGGAAATAGAGTCCGGTAAACAACAGGGAGTCCTGGGTGAAGCTGCAAGGTAGGAGTGCCATCTGGCGGGGATCGACGGTACTTCTGGCTGAGATTGTTACAGCAATTAACATCAAGGAAGGACTTTTATTTAGGCAAACTATTTATAGGGAATCAGCAGAATTTTTAAAAATCATTATTCTCACTTTTTGCTGCACAAATAAATGTAACACCATATTAGTGGGGTAGGGCATATGGTGCAGGCTTTCACAAAAACAGTCTAATAAAATTACATACATCAAATTTCAGCCAAACCATTTTTAATAAAAATAAATTATGATAATTTAAAGCATAAATATATACTCATATTATTGTCATATTATTATACTTGCACTCTCTTTGAGGGGTGGAGAACATATCAGTGACCATGACAACACATAAGGTGGGTGGAGACGAGAGTTCATTGGGATTTTGCAAGCGAATTAATAAAATTTAATTTGATTAGCACAAATTATTTAAGCAGTTTTAGTTAATAATTTCACTTCTCCAGCCACTTACATGTCCATTAGTTATATTTTTGGCAGTTGAATATTTTCTAAATCGGGTCATTGTTTATGCTTTATTTTTATTTTTTAATGTAAAAATAAATACTTTTTAAATATTTAACCCAATTGAGGCCAAATACACTCATGTAAAACATCTACCCATAAACCTCTTACAGTAGCTTCACAGCCTTAGGAAAATGGTTCATTATATAAACTAGAGCTAAACTAAAGGTACAGTTCAACTTTGCACTTTTCTGTTGCCTCCCGTCAAATTATCAGGTGCTTAATATTTCTGTTTTACAGGCTTTAGGCTGAACATGTGTGTTGGGAATCAGGTTACAGGGGTAGTCTTGTATTTTAGGGGTCCAGTGAGACCTATAGAGGCGAGCATGTCCCCCAGTACCTCAGTAGTTATCACAAACACTGCCCAAAACTGCCAGAGAACAGCACCAAAATTGTCATAACAACAGCTACTCCTCAAGACTTCTCAATGAAACGTTTTTGGTGAAAGGTTTTACTGTGTACGATGACGCAAAATCAACAACATCCATATATGGCGGCCCAGCAGACATATTTTCAGCCGTGGCTGAAACAAATGACTTATAAACACCTGCAGTGTAACACACACCCTAACACTATAACACTATAGTAGCACACTGGGGAGTTAGTGTGCCTTACTGAACCCCAAATATCATGCAAGGACCAGGGTTACAGACGACCTTTAATGCATGCTCACCCTAGACCCAAGCTGCTTAGATTACTGAGATGTTGAAATATGGGAATAAGATCTGGGCCTATTGGAGTACAGCAGACTGAGCAAAATAGAGAAGGAGGAAGGCTCTGTCATATAATGAAGCTGTCTACACTCCTTAGAAAGAGGGTCGGAGAGAAAATATTATCTCCAAAATGTCTGAGGTTATAATTCACACCAGCCAGTAGATAAAGTTTAGATTAAGCCAGTTTATTTTTATTTGTTTATTTTTTTTATAATTATTATAGTCCGTATAATTATTATATTTGTTAGGGTAATTTGTGTGTGTGTGTGTATATATATATATGTTATGTTTGTACATTAAATATATGTATATACAATATCAAATATAAGAAAAAAAATCTATAAATGCATGTACAAATACAAAATATATGTGTATTTTTGTAAGTCCTTGTACTTATTTTGGATGTGAGTAATCACAATTAATCACTTATATATATATATATATATATATATATAATTTGTTATATCGAAAAAATCTGATGAAAACAACGGCTGAATTTATTTGTTAAAAAAATTGTAAAACCAGTAATATTGTCAAAAATTATCACAATTTAAATTGACTGTTTTCTATATGAATATATTTTAAAGTGTAATTTACTACTTTAATGGCCAAGTTTCAGCAACTATTTCTCCAGTTTCAGTGTCACATATTCCTTCATTTTAATTTGCTGATTTGGCGCTCAAGAATCATTTCTTATTGTCATCTGCATTAAGCAGATTGCATTGATTGCATTGTGGTGCTTTTCAGCAGATCGTTGCTTGGCCAATCAGCACGGAGGACCATAACTAACGGCTGTATAAATTCCATTCCAGCACTGTGTAATAGACTTGAGTGAAACAAAGCCACACTTCCCCTCTAGGACTTCAGCGAAGTGTGATCTTACATCCCTATGAGCATGAAGCTCTATAAGAAAGGGGCCGTGAAGTCCCCCTTACCCTTCAGTGTGGAAAGAAGGATCTCATTGTATAAATAGTATGGTGGTGTAATAATGAGATCTGAAATGCGTTTGAAATTGAACACTAGGTACCATAATAAAACTGACTCCATATTGTAAAATGTGCAGTGATAGATTTAAACCGTTTTCTCTTTTGTAGGGCATTGTAATAACGGCACGGAACAAAAAAATCGCTGTGGTGATGTAATTGAAGCGCACTAGATATTTTATTGCTTTGAGAGATTTATAGCCCCATGGCATGTTGGGCAGATAAAATGAAACTCAAGACACCAAAAACAAACCTTTTCAGACTTCGCTCACTTTGGTCGAAAAGATTTGTTTATGCTCAACTAAAACGAGATTGCGCCTCACTCTTTTAGAATATCTTTGAAGATCGGACCTGGCTCTGCTTACCCCGAGCTAAAAAGGTTATCTGTGGCGTATGAAGGTGCTAAGCAGAGATCTTTCGGTGCGAGTGCCTCAGGGGGCGTCTGTATGTGTGTGTGCTTGTTTGTGCAGAACTTCAGATGGGGGTCACTCTTAATGGTTTTATTGAATTAATCACATGAGTGGGAGATCAACCTTGGCCAGAGGCTGCAGGAGGCCCGGCGGTGATGGCAGCCCATCGGAATGGACTGTTGCTCCACACACGGAAAGGGAACGAGAGCGTGGGGGTCGCTCTTTAACTTAATTAAACGCTAATACGAAGCAGTCAGTGCGTCTGCCTTTGTTGTACGGGGGTGTTGGGACGGATCTGGGCCTCTTAGTGTGTGCTGAAGCTGCTGAGATGTTATTAGTGCAGGATTACACCAAACCCCAGGGCTCTCTGGCTGGCCGCTTGGCTCTCAGAAGGGAGACGATGGTGGAGGGGGTCCTGTGATGTGGGACCGGCGGAGGTGTGATCCCTGGCCAAAAGATTAGAGTGAGATCTACGTCTCAATCCCATCATGCTGACAGATGGAAAAGAAGGAGAAGCAGTGTGGAACCTTGAACGCTCTCGTATAGGACGGGTGCAGCGGTTCTTCACTTGTTTTTTTGCACCGCGGTGAATGAAATTTGAGCAAAATGAAACATTTTAGGGGAGCTGGTGTGTTTATATCACTTGGTAAACTTTCACATCAGAAATGTGGGATCTTTAGTGCTAATTTGAGAAAGTATTACTGCTTAGTCTATAAAAATGAAGGCATATGTTTGATGATTGACAGGTCGCTCTGCCGTCTGGGTGGTCTTTGCGGTGCTAGCGTTGGGGGAGGGATGGTTATGACAGCTTGCATGCCTTCAAGACATTTTTATTTTGTCCTCCTCCTTTAAAAAAAAAAAAAGTAAAAGAAGTAAACCTTAAAGGGACTGACCATACCCATGTCAGGCATGAATATCGCATCCCCCGAAGGCACTTCTGACATGTGGGACTCCGAGTCCACATGTTCCCAGTAAAAAGAAAAACCATATAGTCTCTAATGAATACAACCTTTCACTGACTTTTTTCTGTATAATTCGCTTTTTACGGCTCATTTTTGACTTGGTTTACTTTCAATTCTTCACAGACTTTGCAGAAATATATAGAGTCTTGATGCCGAAGGAACTTCACAGATGGTCTTTGAAGGCTTTCACAGTCCAACGGATTTCAACCTTACAAATACACCGATCTAAACACAGATTCTTAGCTGTGATTGCTCTTGTCCTTGCACACACTGTCTGGCTGTCTTAGACGTCCATCACACACGGATGTTTACATACCAGACCCTGGTGACCTTAACAAACATGCATTAATTGGAGATAATTACATCTGTTTCCAGCCGAGAGAAACAGCATCCGAAATCCAAACAGATCGGTGGACAAAACAAAGAGATCCCTAGGATAGGAGATCCCATCATCCCCACTGATCCTCTGCTCGAAATCACGGAAGTTGGATTTTCTTGCCCACACCTGTTGCCAGACAGCTGAACCCAATGAAATGCAGGGAAGGCCGGGGCTAGTTGTCACATGTACTGCAGTGAATATTTCTCATTGTAGGTTTATTTCTGAGGTGCAATATTTGTAGACATCAACAAAAAAAGACATTTATTTACCGGAAACTACAATTAACTTACAATGTTTGTGATTTACCGGACAGGGATTTGGGTTAAGAATGTTTTAAAATATTTTCTTTTCTTTTAATTTTTGATAAAATATTGGAAGATGTAGGATTCTAATCCTTTACCAGACCTATCCATAGAGATCACATTGTTATTAAACTATACAGTTTTCTGGGCTTATTTCAGTGCCTACTTTGTCTTGTTTTAAAGAACCGTGAGACCCCCTTGGACGTTTCCTGAAGCCCCAGGTTGAGAATTATTAGTATTGGTCATTTTGGCTGCATCTGAACATTACACCGATTCTCTAAAACAGAAAACAAGAAAGGCAAAAACTACAAGGCTGGACACAAAAGGGTTATTGATTGCTAGTTGTAATAAATGGTTTTGAAATAGAAACCAACATATAAAACTCTCTGCTAAAAAAACAAAACATTTTTTCAATTGGAACCTGTGTGACAACTTCCTGCCCTGATCTCCTTTTTGCTGTACTTTAAAAATGTAGTATGACAATACATTTTCTGTAGACATGTCTTAAAAGCCAAAGCAGGCACAACGGGTGAGTAACACATGGGTGTGACAGGCTCTGTTGCATTCAACCGTTTTATATTAAAAATTAGTTAGGAACGTGGGAAAAAAGCCTGGCTCTTTTTCACAACGTTTCAGTTTGTGCATCTTCCATGTGTGCATCTATAACTGAGGTAATATCTGAAACAACGATTACTTCAATCCAGATCAGTTTAACGTCCTTTGAGTACCCCATGTTACTCCTTATTAGGCTATTTGAAGCTAGATTGACATTGAAAGTGTGTACTGAGCTTAAATAAGCTATTACTATAATTTCCCAGTATGCTACTATCTGTATATTATTCTTTTGAAAGCACACAATCTGTCTATTTTTTCAAATCTTTTTTTTTTTTTAACAAAATGGTAATCACTGTCAATATGTTAATGTACGGGATGGAAAACTTGTTCTGGCAAACGGGAAGTCACTTTGCTTGTGTAATACAGATTTATTTCCAGATGTATTTAGATAATGGTGTAGATCAAACCTTAGGAAAGCATGTCAAGGCTGTTTTTCATTCATCGCCCCTGCAATATTTGCATCGTAAATCTAAAAGTTGTGTGTCGTTGTAAAAGTGTTTTGGGAACAAATCTCTACATTGTGTCCATAATCGATTTGTATTTATTTTCCTTGTTTAATTGGACAAATGAACTGCATTCCTTCGTCGCAGTATAGGAGCATTATTGTTGGGGAAGGATAAACAGACGGTGGTCCAGAACGGATTGTAAAAGACTAGGATAAACAGTGAACACTGAGGGAAGGATTGAATGTCTGTTTATAGGGAGTATTATGAAGTGCATGACTCTGAAATGACTAATTACATCAGCTGTGTGGATTTCTGGGGAGAGCTCTTAAAAATGTCTCTCTCTGTGTGGGTTCACGGTTGTAATGGGGTTCACATAGCAATGGGGTGCTTTCAAAGACTCTCTCCACACCTTTGGTGGATCAACGTGTAGTGGCTCGGAAAAGAGAACAGGACCGTCTGACAGAAATTGCATTCTGAGATTGGGCCTTATCTCAATTTTAAAGTGTATTGTTTATGCTTGAAATCATTGAAACGTGGTTGACAGCTGGAACTGATGGAACAAACCAAAAAATAAAGAACAACAAGGTAGAAAAGATGAGAGAGAAAGCATGTGTAGCATACGAATATCTGTAGCAAAATAGACGGTGGCTAATATCTGGATTTGTGTGGTTAGCTTTATCTGTTTACATGTTTTTTGTAGGTAGGCTACCGTTACTTCCCAATAATAAACCAGTTAACGTTAGCTGTGAATACTTTAAAAGACGTTTAAAAAAATAAATCAAACCACATCAAATGTCACGTTTAAAAAAGCAAAACTTACCCTATATAAAGATCGCTGATCTTAAGATTTGTGAGAAAACATTGGACAGTTAAACACTAAAATCTCAGAAAGGCTTTTGGAAAAGCAATTGTGCCACCCAGTGGTTCTTTCACATGTATGAGCCCAGTGTGATTGAACATTAAGCATATTAATTTCAAACGTAAACTAGGCTATATGTAACTAAATCATATTTGTTTAATTTATACCATTTACCCATTGTATAATACATATCTTATTTGAGCTTTCCACCCTCACCCCCAACAGCAAAACACTGGCAGTGTGTGTTATTGTTATTTCAAAGTATTTAAATATATAATGTTGGTCTTTTTTAGTCATTTTATTTTTTAACGTTTTAGTTTATTTAATTAGGCTACACACAATCAATTAAATATTTAACAAAACAGACAATGAACATTAATGAATAATTATTAGTAATCTTGTCATTATTTGAGCATAATGGTGTTTAATAGAGTAGGTTACTGCTAAATCTGACCATTTTAGCGTCTGAACAGTTCCATCAAAGGCATCGTGAATTTTAGTCTTATCTAGAATTTATTTCTTGGCCCATACATCAGTGATTGAAGGATCAAAACTGTCTACTACTGCTTTCTTGGTTAGAGACATTTACATAAGAGTAAATTTTTTCAGTTTTCAATGCCACTGTGAATATGCTCTTCACAGTACGTTATTACTGCACAATGTGAAATGTCAGTGTTTTTGTATTTTGTTATTGTTTATATGTAATAAGTTTATGTAAAAAAAAAAGAAAAAAAAAAAGAGAGATATAGCAATACATCGAGAGACACATTATTGTACCTCAAAATAACTCAAAACAAAGTCACCTATTCATTTTTAGTCATTGTTTTTATTAAGAAGCGACACAATCACTGATGGCCAAAGTAATAAAAGAGGAAAATATGTTATGAAGTAAAAAGCGGGCAGTGGATCAGTAAATCTGCCAATGACTCAAGCGTTGGGGAACTGTTGAGATGTCAGGAACATTTCACGCACACTCTCTATGCTGTGCATGTTATGAGTGCTCTGTTATTGCTATGAAAAATATCAGCCACAATATAAAACAAAATTATTTCTGGACTCAACTCTATAGTTTTTGAAATTGGTTCAGACCAAGGCCACTAATATTTTGTTTCATTTACATCTAAAGCAGGAGGTTATAAGGTTATAGTTTCTTACATCTGAGAGAAGGCCTGATGTCTCCACCAAACTGAATCTACAGTCATTATCAGTCGTAGCTGTGTTTAAATGCATGTGCTTTTCCATGAAAACACGGCTGTGTTTGATTAGTGTGTCCTGTTCGAGGGGGATTAACACAGAACGTGTTCTCAAGCGTTTAACTTCAACCTTTTTCTGAGGAATTTTTAATATTGGTAGGTGTGACATTTATAGCTTTGAGACCCAGACCGGTCTCATAAAATGCTGCAAGCCTTTTTTACGACTTTATAAATACACACTTCATTTGCTTTTTTCATTACTGTTGGATTGAACAGGTCTGAAAAGGGGCGTCTTGAGGGATTTGTTTCATTATTTCCAAGACACTGATGATTAGGATGTTAACACACAGCAGGAGCGTGAGGTGTGAGAGGTGAGTGAGAATCGCTGTTAAGACCGAGGAGCACTAACTAGGAGTGAAATATGTCGCTGAAATGAGCTGCATCAGTTTCCTGGTGGTGAATTATGAATCCCATGTATGTTTGAGCTTGTAACCGTAAATGTAATCCAGGTTATGAGCTCAGTAAAGTCAGTCTGGATCCCCCCCGTCAGCTGAAAACAGCTTCAGCCATACAGAAAGATTGAACTAATTTGACCATTTCATCCCTATTGAAAGCTCTTGTGTTTTTACAGGCTTGCTGTGATCAGCGAGATTGAGAATCTGTCTTGATGACTCACTTCATCTTTTCCACAGAATTACGCATAACAGAAAACACATGGGCATTAATTTTGGGTGATTGAGGTTAATATGGGACATTGGGTAATGTGGGGAACTAAATATTTGAATCTGATTCATGCATTTCTGTCACAATCTAGGTGCCAAAAATATCCCAGATTGCCTTAATTCAATTTTAGCTTCTCTATATCTAACCATTGCTTTCACGTAAGATAATGTGGATATTTATTAGCAGTACAATGCCAGGGCATCATATCATGTGCATGAAATATTTCATTATAAAACAGCACCGCTTCTCCGTGGTGCTGCTTCACTTTTGCCAGTAAGCCTTACATTGAAAAAGAAAAAGACATTTAATTGTTTTTGGGGTATAAAATTCCTTAAAACATTCTATATGTACTTAACATGGTTTCATAAAATGTGTGTATTCTTAAAAAAAAAAAAAAGAAGATAAATAGGGTTTTTTGCATCTTAGACTCTCCATTCAGACACACACACACTTTAATATTATAAAGAATAAATGGCTTCAGTAGGTAAGATTTTTTTGGAGAAATTTACCTTTATGAATGTAAGACAGATATAAATGACATATCAATTTATAAAAACATCTGCGTGATGCTTCTTCAGGATGGTAAAAGCAGAAAGCAATGGAGCATGTCAGTTTCACGTGATTGTAAGGACGGCTCTTTCTCGTTTCTTTCTCTTTCTCTTTTTCTCTTCAAAGCGGCCTGTGGCATCAGCAAAGAACATTACGTCCTCTTTGCTCTCAATCTCACGCTGCAGGAACTGAAGACCGGCGCTGTTGAAACCCAGGACATCCTGAAAACACGGGTAGATGACAACACATAGTCTTACAAAATCTGATCGTATGAGAAGTTTGAGAAATCCATGAGAAGTCGATCCTGTTTCTAGAACTCACTCTGATCTCTCTCACTTTAGAGATGGTGTTGGTCCTTAACTCGTCGATGTCAGATAGCAGCATTTGATTACTGGTGATCTGACCAAAATGAACTCTGGGAAAATTATAGTACCGTTAAGCCTGGAGTAAATCAAATAATCGACTCGATAAAAAAAAAGTAATTTAATAACAAAAAGGCTGAACCTAAATTAACATGAAACTGTAATATGTTAAAGCAGTAGCTACGAGATGAGTACCTGAGTAGGAAGAAGAGGCAGCGACACACTAGCTCCACCTCCAGGCCCTGCTGTACGTAACCATTAAAGAGCTTCAGCAGATCCGGGACATAAGGAAACGGCAGCACCAGCAGAGACACTTCCAGCTCACTGAAGAGAAAAACAGCTGAGAATCAGACTCACCCATAAAACATAAGGGTACATAACAGATGGGGAAATGTATGCGTTTGAATGCTTTTGACTGGGTCGAGGAAGAGATCTTACCTGGACCGAACCTTCTTTATTACTTCCAGAACATATCGAGAAGGCTGCGGATAAAATAGCAAGTACTAGTAAATATGAGTGATTAATCTCACTTTTTAAAAACATATAATTCATCTTTTTAGTGTGGTGTATTTTAAAAAAAATCAGCTGATTACATTATTAGTGCTATTAATTAAATTGACTTCAGAATTAAGATGACAGCAAAAGTTAATGTAAATGTAAAAATGAAGGAAATGAGCATGTACAATTAAACCGGTCACACTTTATTTTAAGGTCTAACTTTCACTAATAAACCATTAACTACAACTTTTGAGCCTCAAAAAACTCCTAATTTGATGCTTATTAAGAGTAAAGTAGTTGTTAAATTTAGGTATTGGGTAGTATTAGAGATGTAGAATATGGTCATGCAGAATTTTTAAGTACTAGTAAACAGCCAATATGTAAATATAGGCATGCTTAAAAACGAACGAGTATGAAATGTTACCTATACTGAAGTGCTACCATTAAATACAGGTATATAATACGATTTGATATATCTTTAGAAATTCTCTAATTTGGCAATTGATCAATGTGGTGCTGATACATTGTGCAACCCTAAATTATATGACATCAAATGTGACAACCAAACAAACCCAGTGCTCCTATTAAAACACACACTCACGGAGATATTTCCAAAAGCCACAAGGATGGGGTTCATCTTAGGGGGTGGTAACTGCAAAAAAGAAAAAGCTCTATTTTTTAATTATGTGCAAACTGAAAGAGAACTACAATCAAATGTTGTGTTTCTCTCTTAATGGGCTTCAAGTGTTCACAAACATAATACCTCCTTCCCTGCTGCCCTGCAAGCAGTACTGTGCTCCTCCAGCTTTCCACTTTCTTCTCTATAGAGCTCAACAGCCTCCATTATTCGCTCGGCCTACAGAAACAGAACGCAAGAGTCATTTCTCCATTACTGAATTTAAGGAAAGGAGCTCTTTATCGGTACAGTTCTGCCGACTCACCGCTTTCACTGTCTCAACGGTCTTCTTCCCAGCGGGCTCTGCCTCTCCTTTAGTCTCTCCAGGGACCTGTGAGACATGAGGACACACTGAGAACACACAGAGACATTAAGAGACATAACTGATCTCTAGAGAACCAAGAGAACCACTTACCACAGGTTCATCCTCTATAGCCAATGACTCCTCAAATTCTGCTTCCCTTTGCTTAAAAGAAAAATATTTGCAGGTAAGTCAGCAAATGTATACACAGTACATGTTTTTTTATAGAAGTCATTTTAAATGCTGATCTACTTGGGTTTATTAGTAGAATAATAATAAATAACAATTAGGTTTCTTCTTTTCAGCACCAAAATCTTTTATAATTTTTATAATAATTTATTTATAGTCTCAATGTAAAATAACTGAAAATTAACTTGCTTAATTATGCAATTTAAAATATTGGTCATACTTATTAATAGTAATATATAGTATAGTGATATATAAAATAGTAATAATAATAGTAGTATTAGTATTAATAGGTATTGGGTAGAATTAGGGTGTAGGATGTAGGATATGCTCATGCAGAATACGTGCTTTATAAAGTACTAATAAACAGCCAATATGTTAATAATATGCATGCTAATATGCAGCTAGTTGATAGTGAGAATTGGTCTCTACACCCAGATATTTTATATTAATGAAACTGAAGATGACAAAAGTCTATCGGAGACATAATCATACATATATATTTAATACCATTAATATAATTTTCTGCTGTGTAACATTCTGCTGGAAACCGAGCACTCACCATCTCCTTCTCCTCCTCCAGAATAATAGGCTCCCTCGTTCTCTCCCACAGCCTGAGGGACTTGTCATGAGACGAGGAGACGATGTGGTCTCCATTGGGGCTGATGGCCAAGCACCAGATCTCATTATGATGACCCTGAGGAACATCCAAGTGTCAACGTTGAAAAACAGAGTCAAGGGTATGAGAGGGTCTGCAATAATGCAACAGTTCCAATACATTGTCTGTGATTACATTGATTAGGGCTTAAGCAAAAGCAGACTGCAGCTTACGTAATGCAATCAGCCTCTGCTGCATATTGACTAGGCTCTTATTATAACTCTAATCCTTTCAATATAACAGCTACTTCCACCTTAGCGACCTCTGGAAAACTCATTCCGGCTATGGAAAGAGGCCTACTGAATGCTGTCCAACTATTAGAGAAGGTCACCTCTAATGTCTGGATGTGCTCAAACTTGTCAGCGTCCCACTGCTTGATCTTTCTGTCCTTTCCCGCAGTGAAGAACAGATGGGTTTTAGGGACAAACTGAAGAAACATGACACTAGAGAGGAAAGACAACAGGGAAAGAACAGTGGATGACAAATAATGACCATCTGGGCTGATGTCATCCAGCGATTACAGCTCACAGGTGCTGGAGGGATGTCAACACCGTAGGTAGGTGACACCTGAGCGAACACTGAAATCACTGTACTTGTCATCAACCGGTATCATGACTTTCAATAACAATATAACTCAAAACCTTACAGGTAATGTGACGGAGAATATGTGTCGTCATACAAGCAGCAGTGTTTTTATTACCTGTCGTCATGTGCAAACATAGAGCGATGACAGTCCCCGAAGTCCAAACCCCAAATCTTCACATTTCTGTCTGCCGAGCCTGTGGCTATTAAAGCACTGTCCTGCAGAACACGGAGAAAGCCACAAACAACATTGCAAGACGATTACGCCATTTGTTAGAATAACTCACATTATGTGTCGTGTCAGCCAGTGCACTCACATGTGAAATGTCCAAGCACAGCACGGGCAGCTTGTGTCCATACAGCGACAGGAAGAACTAGAGGAAATTAGGACAGAGGCAAATCTCTTATTATTCTGCACAGCTCTCATATCGGTCTTCCACTGCTGTTGTTTTGGGTAGAGTTGTACACTAGGCATGATGGGATGATTGGTTATTTATAACATGCTGGCACATTTCTGAGACACTGTGGCCGCATTTGTAGTTTGCACGGTAACACTTTAGAATAGGAAACACTTATTCACGATTTACTACGACTTTTCCTAAATAAACTCCCAATTAATTGCTATGTGATAATAGTAAGTAAGTAGTAGTAGTAAGTAGGGATGTAGAATAAGGTCATGTACAATAATATGTGCTTAATGACTACTACTATATTTCTGGTATTCTAGGAATATGCATGCTAATGAGCAACTGGTTAAGAGATAAAATAAAGTGCTTCTGTTTACACTATACCTGTGCAATTTGAATACAATTGCCTAAACCTTACAGAAAGATGAATGCATTAACAGGAAATGGAATTTGTTCAATTGGATTTTCACAGGTAACTGAATTTATGTATTGTGCTATTTTGGTCCGTAAAATAAAAATGAACATACTAAATATAATCATTGTGAAATATAAATGATATACAAAGTTTAATAGGGCATATTTAAAATATATTTTCCCACAAGTACTAGAACTGAGGATAAGTGGAAAAAAAAAGAGACATAATACAAAAAAAGTATTAAAAATAATGACTATTTCAAACTATTATTTCAAAATAATTAATAAAATAAATGTATTTTAAAATTCTAAATCATTTAAACAATTATTAAAATATGATAATTATTATAATATGAAATCTCATCCATCAGGCCTATAAATCCTTAAAGATTTTTTTTTAAGATCAGTTAACAAAAGTATTTGACAATTAAACCAAAAATTCTGCTTGAAATATCTTGTTTATACGAAGCAGAATTTTTTTTGACGGAAAGTAGGAATTTGTGCTCTGCGTTTAACCCATCCAAGTGCACACACACACAGCAGTAAGAAGTGAATACACACACACACACACCGTGTACACACACCCGGAGCAGTGGGCAGCCATTGCTGCGGCGCCCGGGGAGCAGTTGGGGGAACGGTGCCTTGCTCAAGGGTCTCACTTCCGTCGTGGTATTGAAGGTGGAGATAGCGCTGGTTGTTCACTAACCCCACCCACAATTCCTGCCGGACCTGGGACTCAAACCCACAACTTTTGGGTTACAAGTCCAACTCCCAATCCATTAGGCCACGACTGTGACACACTTAAAGTGAGTGAAGCATGATGTCATCAAATCAGAGACCCTTCCCTCAATCTAATCCAATTAAAAAAGGCAGTCGGTCTCATCTAACATGGTCAGATCACCCAAGATGGATGTTGATATAAATCGGGCCTGTCTGCATATAGCGTCGGGATGTTTATTGGTGGTAAAATATCTCTCAGTAACTGTAATTCGAGTAAAGCAGTGGTCTTTTTCTTGGACATGGTTAACTTCTTTTAACAAAGCATTAGATTTACGTATGGATTTAACTTGAGGCTATGTGTTGTGGTGTGAGGATAGTATTGTAATGCTATACCCTGTGCTTGTGGTTTACCTTCAGCGTGTCTGTGTAAAAGATCTTGACCGTACAGTCAAGAAGAGAGACAGCCAGCAGTCTGTGGTCAGGACTGTAGCGCACACACAGCACGTCTTCATCTAACTGCAGGGTACGTGTGTGCTTCACTGTCAGTCTCCTGTGGATTACACAAAGCAATAATACATTAAAGCCAAGAAGCGAAAGAAAGATGGAGAAATCTGGATGAGAGCCATGATTGGTGATCACAGATAATAACTCACTTGTTTTTCCCAGAGTCCTGATTCTTTATGAGCTCAAAGTTCCAGAATTTCACAGTCTTGTCAGCACCACCAGTTACAATCCCCCTCTGCATTAACACACATAAAATCAAGTATGTTCACATAAAGCTTGCTGACGGCTTACTGTCTGTCTTTGGAATAGAGTCAGGAATTCACTATAGTCATAGACTGTGGTGTTTTGTAGGGATGAGAAGCTTTTTGTCATACTGAAGAGAGATCGATATTATACCTGGTCTGGAGAGAGACACATGGACCAAAGAGCTCCATCATGGGCGTCAGTCGTCTCCAGAAGGCTTCCTGAGGCCAAGTCAAAAATCTGAATGTTCCCATTCTGACAACAGAATAATAATACAAAAAATTTATAAGATATAAGAACTAAATGTTTTGCAATAGAGTATCTTTCAGCATATTAATTAGTATTCAGAAAACATCTCATTTAAATCAAGTTGGTTCATGTTCAGTTACAAGACAGACCTAATGCCACTTGACGTCAATTACTGCCAACTTGGCACAATGCGTTTTCACACCTGATTTAAATATCAGTACTAAAACAGAAACAAGAAATAATAAAATTGACAAAAACATACAACAAAACTAAGACTAAAGTGAAAATATGCACAAAACAATTCATGAAAAACTGTTTCTCACACAAATCTAGCACATGGCTTCAAATTTGCCTTCTTTTTTTGTCATTTTAGAGCTTAAAAGCCAATAATCATGGCAGCTAATAAGTCATTAGTTAAATACCTTTGTTCCTAAGATAATCTGTCTGTCTCCAGGAACAAAGAGCGAGCAGAGAGCATATTCACATCCCATGGTTCGAATGACCTGCAAAGTAGACCTGACAAAAGAAGATACTTCTTGTTAAGGACTCAAAATCGATGAACCCGCACAAATCAATTGAAATCATCACATTTACCTGTTCCACACTTTGACGGTCTCTCTAGAGGCGGAAAGAATGGCTATGTTATCTGAGCTGAAGGACAGCGTTCTGACATCTGAGCGATGACCGCTCAGTGTGAGGCGAGAGGTTTTAGTGCCAGTAGGTTTCTTCTCTGTTGTCTTCAGGGTGTATGTCTCCACTGTGTTATTCTGCAGCAGAAGAGCAAACTTCATCTCTCCATTAGAAACCAGAAGGCAGTCCATTGATCTGTAGAAGAAAAAAAATCAATACCATCAATCCTTAATACAAGTAGCACACACACAAGAGGCTTGGATGCAGAAGCACTCCCTGACCTGATCTTGGATGATGCCTTTATGTTTGCCAGCTTTTGGATCTCATCACTCAATTTCCTCTTTACTACAGGTTCAGGTGCATCCTCTCCTTCCCCTTGAGACCTGCAAAACATAACGGCTCGTCAGAATATCAGAAAAAGCTTAGAGTAACAACTTTACATTCAATACAGTGGTCTCACACACTTTGCTTTTTTCTTGGCTCTCTTTAGTTTTCTATCCATTTTTTTCTGGATCTCCTTCTCCGATAGCACAGTAAAGACTTCAAGCGTAGTATCCAGACCCTATGGAGATTAAAAAATATATACACTGTATATATCATATGATGTAGGCACAATTTTGGCATATTATTGCATAGCTACTTTAATTCTCAACATTAACGTCCAAGCCTTTTTTCAGAAGGACAGAAACATACTTACATGGCATGCTAGCATATTAGCTTTGGCATCTGTGACCAAGGATACCACCCTGTCTCTGGCCTCTCTCAAAACGGAACCAGCTTTCTTACAGCTGAGAATTCGCTGTGGACAGAAATCATCTTTTATGAACATTTGAAGGAAACCCAAAGTAAAGTGTATTGTGTTGGCTCAAGTCACTAGTGTCCAATGAACACATTGAGTCAACAGGGTGAACTGCGGAGAATACTGGAAGAAATATTACTTCTTCTGGTTCTTCATCAGGTCCTTCCTCTTCTTCCTCAAGAAGAGTTCTGACTTTCTTTATCTGTGGCTCCCCCACTTCTTTACCCTGTGAAGAAACGTTAATGTCATTCTGAATCTATGAGACCAGTTTGCATTCTCTATAAAAGAGATCGCACGTCATATTTACAGTAAGACTGCACTGGAATGTAACTCAGCCTACAAAAGTAACCATTTAGCACAGCATGAGTGATATGCCTCACCTCCTCAATGTACTGAATGTCCCAGGCTCTGAGCTCACTGTCAGCAGACCCTGTAAGCAACCTACTCTCCTGGTTCAACAGGACCATCCCCCATACCTACAGAGATAGGAAAATGTTGCACAGATATTTTGATAGTTTTGGAAGCTCATTGTCATTCAAGATACTAAATACCACTTAAGCTCAGATCATTTACAGTACACTCAATAATCATTCAATTATGTTGACACTGAAGCAACAATAAAACGCATATAAATTGTTACTGTTTATTTTAAAAAGATCTCGTAAATATAGTCGTCCTGTTTACCTCAGTGCGATGCCCCACCATGGTCTTGAAACAATGTTGTGTGTCCAAGTCCCACCACTTTACAAAACTGTCCTTGGAACTGAGCAAACACACAGTAACTTAAATTAATGTTTACAACAATCACAAACACTACAAAGTATTTTGGTTACCCTCACTCAAATCCTTTACATTTAAAGGTATTTAGTACAGAATAGCAATAATTAAAATGTTAAGTCAAAGCACATTTCAGATGATATATACGTTATATTCTTGTAAATGATGTGAATAAATGTATATAATATAATATAAGTATTTTCAAGTGTTCGACAATTGGTTCCAGTAAAATATAAAGACTGGTTTACCTTGTAATTAGCAGGTTTTTGCTCTCCAACAACAAAATTTGTGTAATTGCATCTTTGTGTCCTTTGAGTCTGTAAAGACCACACTCGTTGATGATATCCCACACAATTACATCTGTGTCCTGAAATACACCAACGACAAAGAAAATGATTTGTGATTGAGATCGAAAGTCTGTTTTAAAAAAAAAAAGAAAACTGTTGTAAAATGAACTGCGGTCTTACTCTGGAACCAGTGATGACACGAGCACCCAGTGCATCGTATCTAATAACTGAGACTGCTGATTTGTGTCCACTGAAGGAGATGCTGCTTTCCCCATTGAGCAGATTAAAGATGCGCACACCTCCATCCTCATAACCCACCGCTAGGTGAACGCCATCAGGAGAAGGACACAGGTATGTCACCTCATGTTTTTTACCTTCAAGTATAAGAACCTGAGAAATAAATGGGGTAGGATCAGAATATGTGTGGTTTATATAAACTGATGAGTGAACTTACTAAAGGATCTTCTAACAATTTAAAGCAAGTACCTTCTCAGCTTTGCGGACATCCCATATGAACACATGCTCACAAGCTCCCACAGCGACATATCGACCCTTCTCTCCTCCTCTGAGCGTCACAAATGCGATGTTGGCCTTGTGATTTCCAATCACTCCAAATACAGCACTCGCCACATAGCGCAGGTACTGCTTAGTTAAACCCATGGCAAGCCAGAGGCTATAGAGACACACGCAAAAACAACAGTAGGGGAGTACAGTCAGATGTGCTGCTACCTTAAATCTAGAAAACTGGGCAACATTTAGAAAATACCAATCATCCTGTATAAAGCTGGATATCAAAGTAAATTCTGCATGCCATAAATTTAGTTATTGCATCTGCAGATGGAAATTGGCTGGTAGCTCAAGTTTAATTCTGAGATTTGTAATGCCTGATCCCTGACAATGAATAGGTTAAATAAAAAAAAGAGGACTTTTGAACCAGGACTGTTGAAAATGTAATTATATTACATATACAGACTGTAGTGGCCGAAATAAATGGTACGTTATTACATGTTTAATGTTATTTTCATAGTTTTATCCCGTGTCAACATATTGACATCAAATCTGTGGTGACGTTGTTTAATGGTGTCTTGGTTATTAGGCTGCTACATATGACTCTCATAAGTACCTGTAAAAGATATGATTGCTAATTGTAACCTATTTTAATAAAACGAACACTTCATAAAAGGAAAGCGAGCAACTGTTACTCCAACACCACGCTTTGAGGTCCATGCGACCGCGCGCACAGCAACGCGAACCATGTTTAGTCGCATTTAAAGAGCTGTAGCTAAGCAGATGATAAAATATAATCAAAATAAGCCACTGCGTGTAGAAAGGTAGTTACGTACTTTGTCAATTAGATGTATACTGTATCTGCAGTCCTTTATGGAAACGATTTTTCTGTAGATGTGGAGAACCTCTACATGCTTTCCAGTCGCATGTGTGACATCAAGTAAAGGCAAAAGTGGTAGATAACCGAGCAGAGCTACGGTCTTACTTCACGAAACGTTTCAAGGATTTATGTTTTTATAAACACCTTTACTTTAAAATATTGTTCGGAATGCTTCCTCACTATTCACACTGCTTTATGCGTTTAATTATCTGCTCTTCTTATGAATTGTGTGTATGCTATCGATTACTTCGGTCTGTTAGTGTGAAGTCATGTTGCTGTCCATGAGGCGTATCAATGTGTTTATATATATATATATATATATATATATATATATATTTTTTTTTTTTTTTTTTTTTTTTATGCTTTATTGTGCTTATTTTAATTTAACAATGACACTAGAACGTCGATTAAAATCTATTGTACAATATTGTTTAAGTCTGTGCGTTTTCTACACCGATGGACAACATCGCCACCGTCCCTACTGCTTTCCCGGAAGTGATGATTTTTGTCCTCGTGAATCAGCTGATCAGGAAATTCGCTGAATGTTGCAAACACGATGTGTTGACCACAAGCAGCTAAAATCACATTTTAACAATGGCTAATTTAAAAGCGGAAGCACTGGAAGATGACAGTGAACTTTAACTATATCTTGAACGAATTAGTTGGAGCTAATGTATTTTGTTTCTGCAGTAGGAAGGACTCAGTAGCTGTATCATAGGACATCTGGTAGGTTGCTGGTTGTTGTAACTGATGGTCAAGACAATATTAACCTGTGTGGTTAGAAGATGTATAACGTGTTGCTTTTTTTATCTTCTTATCACAACAGTGTTGTGTTGAATTGTCAGTTGCATTCGAGGAGAAACTTTTATCTATTTAAAGGAACCCATAGCTTTGTTGTTGAAATTTACTTTGGGGAGTCGACCTTTACACATGCATCTCATTTTTGCTGAATACCTTATCTGTTCCTGAAGTCCTGTCTGTCTGCACTGATAGAGCTTCTCTGTTGTCCTTGAAAGTCAATTACGCTCATGAACACTGCACCTCTCATACTGCAGCTGGCACAGGAAGTCTTGCCGAATACCTTTACAATTATTGTCACATTTAGAAACTTTGGGAATACATTTTTTTAATTCACTGTGAGTTTACGTACGTACGTTCTTTTTTTTTTTTTTTTTTAAACAAAACCACACTGTATTGAAATCTAATATTACTATTAGTACTATAAGTAAAAGTATATAAGTATATAAGTAAAAAAAAAAAAAATAATCTAAATTGCTAAATTGGTTCTCAACCAGGGGGGCCAGGTCCCACCAGGGCCTAAGAAGACTGCCAAGATGACTTTGTTGTTTAAATAATTGAGCTTAATATAAAATGCCTAAATCTCGAAATCACAATATAGAATATTTAAATGAACATATTGTATTGAGTAGAATATTGCTCTCAAATATTGTTTTAGACAATAGTAATTGAAACCACTTACAGTTTTAAATATGATGCACGCATCTCTGTGTGTATGCGAGTATGTGCTAATATAGCCCTGGTTTGTTTGTCAAATGCTGTGTCTTTTCAGTTCAAAGTTACCCTGTGAAGCTACAGTATGGATCCTTTGGGAGCTCGTTCCCAGTTTGTGGAGGTCCAGAACCTCCCCACATGGGACCAGCCTCAGGGAGTCCAGGATGAGGTGGATGGAGAAAACCACTTCTCGGAGGAAGATGACCAGCTGGCTAATCAGATGAATTCCTTAGAGTCCCCTTTCCCCTTCAGAAAAGACATCAACAGCAAGATAGTACTATTGTGAGTGTTATTTTCACTGACATTTCTCAGACATTCTGCTTTCTTGTTCTCCATGAATGTCAGCATTATGGAACAAAGCCTGCTTAATAAACCGTCTACTTATAAATATTTTTTTTTCAGTCATAAAAGCCTAAGCATCAGGATTGTCTATAAACGTTTAGTTCAAACGTGTACGTTTTAGTTTCAGTTCAAAAGCTTGATCATTTAGTAATTCATATTTTTATGTAAACAATGTGTGTTCGTTGCAGCAGTCATTTGCATCAGCTCTTATGATTTTCAAGTCTGTTCCCTCGTGCAAACAAATCCCCCTTATAGCTCGATCACATGTCTGGTCCTTTTGGCTTTCAGGCGATATAGCTTAGTTAGGGCAGGATCAAGATGGAATTCATAATTTCTCTTTTTTTTAAGAAAGGGGAAGTTTGTTGCATGGAACTTCTCTATGAAGACTATGCACAAAACCAGTCATTCTGGAAATGCATGTATATAACTGCAAAGCAATACAATATAATGTAATAGAATGGGATATATTATAACTCTTTTGAAGAGATTTTTAGCAGAGTTAATCCAAATACAGTTTGTTGGGGGTTTTTTTGTTTTGTTTTTATACATTATACAAAACATTATATAATTCAGTCTTAATATTTCTCACCATGAAAGTAGAAACAGAAGCTGGAATGGTGTTAAACAAAAACAAACATTATACAATACAATATAATATTTCTATTATTATTATTTTTTTCAAACCAAAACAACACAGTTATTGATATGCTATACTTGTTCTCACAGCTTTTTCGTAGCCTATGTGATGTTCTGTATTTGTATCTGTATGTTGTTTTATATCATACCATCATTTTACAGTAATGGTGATGTGGCACTTTTGAACTGCACTGCAATTGTCAATACAAGTAATGAGACACTAACGGACAAGAATCCAGTATCAGACAGCATCCACAGATACTCCGGACCCGAGCTAAGAGAGGAACTACTCAAACTGAAAGGTAGGTGGCACTACAAGGTTAGCAAATGGAGAACTGTCATCTAAATGTTTGATCTTAAACTGTTAGTAATTTTAAATGATGTTTGTGTTTGTTAAACAGTTTTGGAACAGATCTTATCTCATTGCTTTGGTATGTCGTTTCATATCACTTTGGTTGGAGTGATATGTGTGTGCGTATTTTTTTCCAGGATGTCGGACGGGTGAGGCAAAAATGACAGAGGGTTTCAACTTGGCTGCACGCTTTATCATTCACACAGTTGGACCCAAATATAAAGCCAAGTACCGGACAGCTGCGGAAAGCTCTCTTTACAGCTGTTACAGGAACGTCATGCAGCTTGCCAAGTAAGCCGGATCATTCCAACAACTTTTGGGAGATTAAATGTCATTCTGACATGATTATACTCCGCAAATATGCTTAGTTATTATATCTGTTAGTCACTCTCAAAGATAACATCAGACATTAAAAAGTTCAAATACCGTCTAAATCAAATATTCTATGATAAACAGGATGGCAGTTCCCATTGCCATGAGGGGTTTAGTCAAATAACCCCAACCTTTTTATCCATTGCTTAAAACCTATTATTTGTTATGTCTCATGATGTGTTGAATAAACCCCATGTGCTGATGGAAAGGATGGAAATGATAAGAGATTTAGATTCTATCGTTAAATACATTAGCTTTTGTAAATTTGAACTCACCCTTGGCTAATGATAAATGCCATTCAACTATTGGTTTGGGAAGGTGTGTGTGTGTGTGTTAACAGGAGGTGTAGTTGACAGTAATGCTTGACTATGCAGAAAACATCAAATACACTATTGTGTGCTCATAAATGAAAAAAAAATGCCTTATGTAAACAATTTAATTGAAGCACAAGCAACTTATTTAATTTTTATTTTGTTTCTCTCTTTAGAGAACACGCCATGGCATCTGTGGGGTTATGTGTGGTCAGCACAGCCAAAAGGGCATATCCACTGGAGGACGCCACACATATAGCATTAAGTAATTTTTGTTTTCAAATTGAAACATCACATTTGAGGTCCACTCTGAAATTCAGATATAACATTTTTTCCCCCCCCACATTTATAAATTTAGGGACTGTTCGAAGATTTCTGGAGAACCATGGTGAAAACATTGAGGCGGTGGTGTTTGCTGTTTCGGATGTTGAGGAGGTGTGTGGCATTTCATTTTTCGCTGTTATGCAATAGCCTCTATGCTTTAACTCTCTTGTGTGCTCTTTCATTTTCTTATGAAATTCTCGATTTGTTTTAAAAGCCAGCTTTGTTGTGGATGTGTTTGTTGCTGAGTGTGAGCGGCAGCATTATACATTCTTGCAAAGATTTTTAAAAAATAACATTATTTAAAAAGAAAGAACATCTGTATTTTTTTTGTTGTATGTGCCTAAATGTGAATCTGTAATTGATTGACCCTAGTTGTTGTTGTAATTTATTCTGTTTTCCAGCCGGTGTACAGGAAGTTGCTGCATTTGTATTACCCACGTTCAAAAAACGAGGAGAAGATTGGTCTCCCTCTCCTCCCTGCCGACATTGGAAATGCTGAAGGGGAGCCCGTTGTCCCGGAGAGACAGATCCGCATTGCCGAAAAGCCAGGAAATCTAGAGGGTGAGCTCAAAAAATGGTCAATATATCAGATCTTTTAAGTAGACTTACTATTTAAAATACTGGGTACCAAACAAGCAGTATACGAGTACATGTTTGCCATAACATTTAGAGAACATTCATCTGGAAGACATGTATCTACACTGTGTAATGGAAAAGAGATTTTTTTTTTAACAGAGAAATATCTGCAGTAATGTATTTTGATTTACAGAATGAAAAACATAATTGTCTTCCAATAATGTGATAGAATTATGATTATGAACAGCATGCAGCTGAGCCGTCTCTTCCTCCCTGGTCTTTTCATTTGGACGATTGTGGGAGTTTCATTAATTCAGATTAGCTGACAGCGCCTCTGTCCCACAACAGGAGCTTTGACTACAGCAAAATCTTCTGTGTTCAGACAGACCCATCGTGTGTGTGTGTGTGTGTGTGTGTACAGACACAGCTGTTAAGATGCCTATATGAAAATGAGTGTATGTTTGTCTTGTATGCTTGCCATAACACTCAGAGGACATGTATATTTATTTGTTAGTGGGAGATTGTATTGTATATTTGTTGGCTGCCATTATTTCAAACCCAGATCATGTGGACTGTGAGCCAGCTGTGTTAAGGTGATCTAGTCTCACTAGAGCTGTTGATCCAATTCAAACACGGCGCATGAGCCAGGTCCCATGTAAATAAACGCTGCACTTTCCTGCCTGTCTTTAAACACTTTAATCGAAAGGCCACCCAAGGTCTGTCACCAACTGAACTATCAAATAAGCTCTTCACAACTTAAGGTCATTTAATAATCTGATATATCAGTCTTGCTTCTGGATGTTTGCTTGAGCCATTGAGAATGACAGCGAACTCTCATCTATATAATCTATAATCAAATTTACTCTGTTATATGGTATATTGAAGTGGCTATACAGCTTTTAGACTTCCTTGTTAATATGAAGTTAAAGCCTGAGCCGCTGGTGTCAACAAAAGGATTTAATGAAAAATTCAGTCCAAACTGTTACACAACTGGTTGAGACAGTGTTGTTTTCAGTCTGGTTGGGTTCAAAACAATACTTTTAACCCTAGGTTAAACTGATTCCTTTGTTCTTCAGCAGTCAGGTTTTTTTTGTGTGTGTATAGATTGTTACAAAGATAAATGTTTGCTGTTTTTTTAGTGTCTCACGTATCACTCTTCCTAGTAAAGGTGTTTTCCAGTTAAGTATATAATTTTAACCTTATGTACATCAGTCAATCACCTTTATTTATCTAGCCTTTTTTTGGGGCAGTTGTGGCCTAATGGAAAGGGAGTTGGGCTTGTAACTCAAAGGTCGCAGGTTCGAGGCCCAGGTCCGGCAGGGATTGTAGGTGGGGTTAGTGAATAACCAGCGCTCTCTCCACC
>JAUCMU010000151.1:12044922-12097291 GCA_032275025.1 Enteromius treurensis
TAAAACAGGAACTTGTAGTTTATCTAAAAGAAACAAAGTTATATAGTAGAATTTAAGAATAGGGTATAGGTATAAATAACAGATATAAATAAAATGTAGGTGTTTATGTAGGTTTTTATTTTTATTTTTTATTTATTTATTTATTTATTTTTTATTTTTTTATTTTTTTATATATAGATATTTAATATACCCCTTTCCTGTAATCCTTCATTATATCAAAGTCCATAGTATTTAGATTTCCAACCATCATGCGCTCCACACCCCTATCCAGCAGATGGCGGGAATGCACCTATTCGTTTGGTTTGCCAACCGCCATTAAAAGGGAAGAAGAAGAAGAAGAAGAGAAAGAACACCGTTCTGTTGAAGGTAGAAGTGAAAAGTGGATTTTGCCGTTGTATATCTTCAGATAGAGCTGCTTGTTTTCTTTTAGAGCTTGGAAAAGTTTCTTCATGGCGACAAACTTAACGTAACGTTACCTTAACTTATAACTATTTTGAAATAAACTAACTAAACTACTTCTAACTTAGCATTAAACTTAACCAACGTCCAGAAATGTTTTGTCATTGTGCTGTTTGCTTCCCTATCAACAAGACACGTCTGTAAACACAAGTCACCTTTCTAGCTTATTAGCAATTCAACAACAACAACAAAAATGTTCATGTATTAATAGTCCAAAACAAGCATCCTTTAAAGTGAACGCTTAACATGATATTATTCACTTTATCTGTTGAATATTGTCGCTGTCATTCTGTTGCACTGCAGAGCTCTGTCACAAAAACTAATTCCTCGTATGTGTAAACCTACCTGGCAATCAAGCTCATTCTGATTCTGATATCATGCACGATTCCTCATACCATATGTGAAGCTATGCATTTTGCTTTTTTGTGATGTGTAGCATGTAGGTTTTGCATCACTAGCAGCCTGCCCAGCAGCATTCACCACGGCGGGGGATATCAGACCCATCGTGTGCAGGGTGGTTATCTACCTACAGCGGGACATGTCAGGAGAGAGCTGCCTGCACCAGCTTCGACCGGAAACCGGACCCATTGTGTCAGTCTCTTCAGTGGCCTGCCCAAAGACTGACACCTGCACTTACCGTGGTGTCACTGGCAACAAGTACGTGCAGCTCAATGTGGGCGGAAAGCTTTACTATTCCACACTGCAAGTGCTCACCCGACAGGACACCCTCCTGAGATCAATGTTTAGTGGCAAGATGGAGGTGCTCACTGATAAGGAAGGTGGGTTATTTAGACAGTGCTGGGATACGATGTAGCCACTCCAACCTTGGTTTGCAGTGCTGATGTTTTTATGTGAATTTTTTTAAGGGTGGATTCTAATAGATCGCTGTGGGAAACACTTTGGTTCGATTCTCGGCTATCTCCGTGATGGATTTGTGACCTTGCCTAAGAGCAGACAGGTTATCATGGAACTCCTAGCAGAAGCCAAATATTACCAGATCCAGGGATTGATAGACTTGTGCCAGAGAGATCTACAGGTTGGTCGGGACTTTCCTGATTATTCCTGTTTTTGTGTGATTTTCATGAAAATATTCAGTGGCCTTTTAAAGCATGCATATTTCACCCCACACTTTTTCTTGTTGTAATGCACATAAGATTTTATCATTATTTTTACTGTAATGTGGAAAATGTATATATTTTTTACATTTTTGAATACTTTACATCTAAGTGGAATTCTTTTTACTGCTTCTGATATATGATCATTTTAATTAAGACTAATCATTGTGTACTGTATAGCAGTAAAATAAAACATGTGTTGTAGGAATGAAATTTGAATATTAAAGGTTAGGGTTATGGTAACTGGGGCAACGTCTTGTAATATCATATAATAACATTCCATTTTATTAAATCGAGGGAAGAAAGTAATATGGTGAAATATTATAAAAATTTAATATTATAAAAATTTGAAATAACTTATATTTTTATAAAACGGTTTTACAAGATGTTTTTTTTTTAATGGAAATCTTTTGTAACATTATTGAAGTTTACCTAGCCTGGCTTCTGCGACTATAAAGCTCATAAGAGCTTAGTCAGGCCAAGCTACCTTACTACCCGCTTTCTGGGAGGCGGGTTTAACCTGCGTCCATCAGATGCGTCTGTATACTACTGGATAAATCTACAACCAATCAGATCACTCATTCAGATGACGAATGCGCAGCGACAGAACCTGAAGCCACCGTAACCAACTGTAGCTAGCTTCATTAAAGCAGTAGGAAAATGTCTTTACTTTAATTACTTCTGCTCCGTTTTCAAAGAAAACCTGTCATGAAAATTTCTCAAAACAGCTGCAACAGCAGTGTCGAACGATGGGTGCTGCTCGGTGCACCCCATGTTGGAACGCCGCAGAACTGCTGCGTCATCGCGTTACACCCGCCTCAGTCGTGCCGGGGATGGGGAAGCTCGTTTCTCATTGGTTCCCACTTTTTTGGGAATCTGAAATGCTTTAAAACGGCAGCTTGGCCAGACTGACTTTGCTCACGAAATAGAATGTAGCATCACAGGAAGTATGGGCGGGCCCAGGCTAGAGACTTCCCTTATCTGCTTTCTCAGGTTTTTCTTTTTCTACTCCGTTCCCTTAACGCCTATTTCATTCCTGTAGAGTTTACATTTTCTTTCATTGTGGTGAAGTGATCCTGAAATCCAAATACATTTGGATTTACATACAACTTGAGGCCAAAAGCACTACTAGAAAGGGCAAGCATTGGTGCTCTCCATTCAGTAAGAAAGATCATAAAATGACCATATGTTGCATTACAAAAACATAATCTCATTCTTTGCTTCAACTTGTTGTAATGGTTTTGGCCAAAGATAACCTTCGGGAGACATCTGTGTCTAATTGAGTCTTGTTGATGTCCCACCCTAGGTTTGCTAGCAGCTGGGTGTTTGGCTCTAATCACCTTATTTGCCTGTTATTGTCTCTTTTTATCTGTCTGTCAAAGGTGTTTTTTTTATTTTTGGCTAAATATTCTATAGTCTGACCAGTTACCATGTGGTTCAGCTGAGGAAATGAGAAGCTTTGTTTGTTGTTCAGACTGGACTTTCTTTTAATGTCTGGTCAAATATGGCTAAGGTTGGCCAGTAATAGATATCTGGCATACACATGTAAACAAGAATAACAGACAAGGATTATTTTTACGCTTTGCCTGGCTGTACATCACACACCCCACTGGCTTTCCCAGCTCTGATTGAGGAGGGTGGGGGTTCAGGTCTTGTGGAATGTACCACGTTATAGCGCTCACTGAACCTAGTAATGGTCATTCCGAGTGTGCAAGAGTATATTTGACTGTTTATCACAGCAAAAGCATCCGTGCTTCAGCAAATTTTTATGGTGCATTGGTTTTGCTCTCCCTGTAATATCTCTGTGTAATGCACTAATACACTAGAATAGTACATAATAGTGATATAAATCTAATTTTCTGCAGATGACTCTGAGGATGACTCACTAGAGTCTGACCTGGGGCTGGTGGGAAGTCATGCGTTTGCTCGTATGGAAGGGGATGTGGATAAGCAGCGTAAGCTCATCCTTCAGGGTCAGATGTCTGAAGCAGCCCAGCAGAAGCAGCACCAAAGGAAGTAAGATGCTCATAATTCTCATTATACTCTCACCTTTTAAAACTGCCACTTACACAACACAGTGGTGTTAATGTGAAACACCTGTTTTGTTAATGCAACATTTATACTTTACTTTGTATTGGTCAAAACTAACTAAATAAATAAATGGAACTTTATCTGTTTATGTTTATATTTATACTGCCCACCCCTAGAAAGACGTTTCAAGGTTTCTTCCTGTCATTATGTTTTTTATTAGTAACCATGATTTACATTCCTTTGGGGAACCTTGTTTATCATGGCAAATCTTTAAGACATTGGAACTTTGGGGAAACCAGTGTCATCTTTTGTCTGTGTCATCATTATTGAGCAGATTGGTTTAATATATTGTAGAATTGTCTACTCTTGAGTTTGTTTTTATGTATTTATGGTCTGTTTCATATCTAATTCTTTACATCAATGCAAATTGCTTAGATGTGAAGTCTTAGTTTTTGTTGTCTTTCTTCACAGCTACAACCGCTGGCTTTGCAGAGCTCGAGCAGAGGACCTTTCGGACATAGCAGCGTTAAAGGCATTATATCAGACCGGTCAGTCATTGTCTCTATGGGTATTTGTTTATGTATGTTTATTGTTTTTTTTTGTTTTTGTTTTTTGGAATTTTTTAAAAAAAATTGTATTTAACATAATACATTAGAACAATTAATTATTAAACATATTTAATCAAGTTAAAATGTTAATAGTCTTAACACCTATAAATCATTTTATTTATTTGGCTTATCAATTTTATTAAAATATTTTATAAAATATATATTTTGCAGCCCTAGTTCATGAATGTTGACTTTATTGTGGTAGTATGATATGGTCTGATGTTTGCCTGTTTTATCTCACACATGTTCTCCAGCATATTTCCCCTCGTTCTTTTTGTGTTGCTGTCTCTTTGGATATCTTTATGCACATGTGGACTTTGTGTTCTCTCCATCTGTGTGTTTGCTCTCTGGGCAGGAAACCTTTGTTCCGCCTCATTGAGTTCAACATCAGGGGGTTCTGTAATCCATTTCTCTCGTTTCACAATTTCAGGACAAAAAATAACCACCAAAGTAACGGTTTCAGTGTTATGTATTTATCATTATCTTTTTTTTTGTTGTTTGTTTGTTTCTAAGCTCAGATACTGTCCAGGATGACCTGCTGAGTTCAAAACCTCAGTGAACATTTTACCTCAGACTGTACGCATTAGGTTTACCAGAAGCTATTAATCCTGCTCAATTTAATCTTGAATTTCTACTTTTTATATTTCAGAAAGCCACAAAACAGTACTTTAAAAACAAAAGCCGATTAATCACAATAACTCACTTGACCAAAGGGGGGCAGACTTTCTCCAGCTGTGCACCTGAACATGCATGTTTGTTATGCAACATAATAATAGACTATGCACATCCAGATTTCTTAATGCGATCAGAAACATCCTTCCACAATATAGTCCCATCACAATGCTTTTTTTCTCTCTCTCTCTCTCTCTCTCTCTCTCTCATTTTCAGGTGTTGATTTGTGTGGTAGGACGGTCATGGTTGTTGTTGGCAGGAATATTCCAGTTACACTTATTGATATGGAGAAGGTAAATGAAAAAATGTTCATAATTTCATTTGTCATGTTCTGTTTATGACCGTATATTTTATTACCCTGTATTGAGCATATCTTATTTGCACTAAATGTTACATACATTTCGTTAGATTTGGCACTAAATGCTGCCTAACCAAAAAACTTGAGGTTAAATTTAAATTTTAGCGCTTTCAAGTCACATCCAAAATCAAAAAAGTTTTTCTTTACATAGTGTATGTGTATGTTCTGTGTATTTGTATATGTTTGGAAAATATTTATGTGTATATGCATTTATATATTTATATTTGAATATTTTTCTATATTATATATAAATATATTTACTATACAAAACATCATATTCTATGTAACTGTATACATGCATGTGTTTGTATTTATATATACATAATAAATATACACAGCAGGGCTTGACATTAACACCCCCAACCCACAAAAATGCGGGTGAATTTGTTCTTTGGCAGGTAACACAGTCACTCCCACTAGCAACACTGTTAACAGCACTATGTTATCTTATTATTTATTTAGTGAAATGATTAATAAAATGTAAGAATTGGTTGTGAAAGATTATGCATGCATTTTATATGGTAAGGGGGAAATGCTTTTAAACGGGTCAAATGACTTGGAAACATTTGTGTGCAGTATTAGGTCATAAAATGTAAGAATAAATTTTAATAAGTAAATTTGAATAACCACTAGCCACAGTGGCTGTTGAGCAAAAAAGCTCTGATGCACAGTATACACACATCATATGTAAACAAACTTTTATTTGGATTCAGTTAATTGCAATTGATCACTTGACAGCACTAGTTTAACCTAAATTTAAAATACAAAAAAATTCTCATTTACATGTAGCCCTTTTAGATTTATATATGCATTAAAAACCTGAGATTTGCATTTGAATCAGAAACTTTTGATTTGATGGTTGTTGTTTTTTTTAAATTATAACATTGAACTGTAAATATTTACTACAATGAAAATGCAACTGTGCAAAGTTAGACTGCACTGTTTAGAACTAAAAACTCCTGTCATGGTTTACTCACGTCAAACATGTGTGGGTTTCCTTCCTCTGTGGAGTATGAGATCATTTGAAATGTCATGTAGGTGAGTAAACGATGAATATTCATTTTTGCGTGAGCTGTTACTAAAGTAATAGCGTGTACCTGTGTGTGTTAACCATGCTTGAGGACAAGTTTGTGCAGAGAAATTAAAAGCCTAATTCAATTAAAACACACAAAATGTTGTCTTGAGCATTACCCCATAAATTCTAGCATTTTAGCTGTGAATGAAAACAATCAAAGTCTATGGAATGTGCCTGTTTAGATAACTAAGCTCATGTGTGTGTCTGTGTGTTAGGCTTTGCTGTATTTCATCCACGTGATGGACCATATCACAGTGAAGGAGTATGTGATGGTTTATTTCCACACACTCACCGGCGAACACAACCACCTGGACACCGACTTTCTCAAGAAGCTTTATGACATTGTGGATGCCAAGTAAGCTATTTCGGTTCCTTTACAGAGATACTACAAACCACCCACATGCTCTGCTCTCTATGACCTTACAATGTTTTTGAGATGACTTGACCCAGTTCTTGGCGGAGGTATTCTTTTACACCATAACTCAGACGCGCATGGAAAAGCTAATCACAGTTTCATATAAATGCTTTCTTGGTGACTTGTAGCTTTTTATGAGCTTCTTGTGCCAAACAGCACTGTCTTCTCAAACACACCACATGCGTTGCAAAATCATACGGGAACGTCTGTGTCTTGGGCTTCCTGTTCTTCGAATGTCAAGAAGATTTATACACAGAAGCTCGACCCTTTCGCAGGTTATGACAAACTCGGAAAGCACCGTACAAAGTAACTGAGTCATATTTCCTCCGTTTTACCTAGTGTTTCTCTAGAGTATCACTCTAAACTGGTGCTCAAATGTGTCTGTGGTGATTGATTCTTCTAAGGAAAGAGCACTTTGGGAAATTTTGAACAGAGTTAGAAGCGCGATTACAATGGCTTTGTCACCTTGTAAAGTTGAAGTCTCGATGTTCTCATCTCACCCAACCAACTCCACCACCAGAGGCTTACATGGATGCAACACCATGGAGTGACATTGTAATTGCGTCTTAAAAAAAAGTGTGTTCTCTTAATCAAACGGTCCACGTATTTGCTATTTTCCTGGCCTAGCAGAAGAGTTCGAGTCTTTGTTCGGGGGAGGTGATCGTGAGGTCAGGTATTCGTCATTTAATCAGCAGACACTCTCAGCATGCAGAGGAAACCACAGTCTTGAAATAAAAAGCAGAGAGGCTTTCCAACTCCAGTCCCTCACACTTTCCGTACATCGTGGAGATCAGTGTGACTCATAACTTTGAGAGCCTGGCCAGTTTGACTCGTGTCATTTATTATGAGGTATCAGCAGAGCACAGCATATCATCATTGTATTATTTATTCTCAAAAGGCATCGGCCTATAAGAAAAGCCTTTTGCAGACATGGTTCTGTTAGCAATCAAAGTCATGTTTATAGCAGAGTTAGCCAGTGACGCTATCACTCCCTGTGACCCCTGCTCATGGGTTTAGACGGCACGGTCCAAGCCCATCGTGGGAAAGGGGAAAGGTTGACCGACACATCCCTTGCACTTTTCGAACACCCCTCCGCTTCTGGCCGTCCAGATCTCTATCCATCTGTGTGTTTTGGACAACAGCGTGTGGCTTGGACGTGGCTGCCCTGTTGGACTCGATACACCGACTTTTGCTCGTTCTTAAAAAATGCACTCTAGCTCTCTTTCTAATGGGTTTATTGTTTTCGTTAAGGCAATAATCCTTTTAAAGACAAGTGAGCCAGAGGAATTCACTATTTGTGCAATAAGTAATTGGTTGGATGTGTTGATAATATTTCGAAAATCATTTCTCGCAAGGTTTTCTTTCTGTGTTTCCAGATTTAAGAAAAACCTGAGGGCTTTCTACTTCGTTCACCCGACGTTCCGCTCCAAGGTAAATGTAATCAGTTCATCAACTCGGATCCATTAAAGGCAACACTAGATGTTCATCTTGTTTTTGAGCTTTTCTTTCCGAGTTTGTGCGGGCCTATGGTCTGATTCACAGCGGTCAGCTCCACATGTTCCACATTGACTAAGAAAGACTGTGTAACTGAATATGTTGAAAAGCGTCTCTGAGACCACATTGAGATTCATGATGTGTCCGCACTAAGTGTTCCATAGTGTTCCACAGAACCTATTCAGGTAATTGAAGTGCTTATGAGAGCGTGTTGCCTCTGCCAGGCTTTGCTTTCATTTGCGAAATTATTCAACAATTATGCTTTGTGCACTCCAAATGTAGAGGAACCCCGGCAATTAAGTGTCAGATAATTGTTCGTTTTAAAATGCGTCCATTTCAGTCAGAGAATGCTCGAGCATTGCAACAACTCCAGGTGTGAAACGTGTTCAAGCATTAGTGCTGAGTCATTGGAGTAAAGGCTGAAAATGACTCAAGCAACAGCTTTAGGAGCCAAAAAATTGCCTTTAGCAACAAAACATTTAAGTCACCAATTTTCTAGCTATCTGTTATTTATTAAATTGGCCTTAAAATGATGTAGAGGTCTACATTTGAGTTCATGTGTATTTTTAATGATTTGAAATCATGTGTAAATGATTAAAAAAAAAAAAAAACGATAAATGATATTCATAATGTTTCTCTCAAGAAGTTCTCAAACAAAGTCCCAAACACGTGTATATACCACTTGTACAAACTTGCCAATTAACCCTTTCTTTTAAGTACAGCTTTTGTTTGTTATCGTTTGTTAAAAGAGGGGGAAAATGATATTGTGCTTCAGCAGCTGTACTTTTTCATGTCAATCAATTGGTTTTGTTTTTGATTCCTGACAGGTTTCTACGTGGTTCTTCACGACGTTCAGTATATCAGGCCTTAAAGAGAAGGTCCATCACATAGAGAACCTACAGCAGCTCTTCACCTGCATCCTACCTGAGCAGATTGACATCCCTCCTTTTGTCCTGGAGTATGACACACGGGTGAGTATTGAGCATAAAGCGTGTTACACTTAGAAAAAGAGGTGTGTCTATTTAACTTGAAGCTTAGTAACTCTTTTGGTGTTTAATCTGTATTAAATTCTGTCAACATTTATTCACCTTTAAGTTCTTTAAAACCATCATTACTTTTTTCTCTGGAACAACAAAGAATCATTAAATCTGGGTTATGAAACTTTCTGACATAAAATTGAAAAACCTCGTATTTTGTGTTTGACAGAAGATTAAGTGAAAGAACATAAAGTTGGGTACATTTAAATGTAGGTTTGAGGTCAACTATTCCTTAAAGACAATTGAACTTTTGATAAACCGCATTTTAAAATGTAAGTCAGAGAAGCAGATAGCCCTCTGTAACACAATCACCACATCCAGGGACCAAGCTTCATCTTCTGGTTTTCAGATGGCTAAAGATAGTATCACTGTCATTTCCGTTTAAGAAAACACAAGAAGCCTTATTTTGTATTTCAAGCCCACTAAGCTTTTAATTGTCATTATTTACGACTACAGCTCATTGTTTCTATTGCTGCTTTGCAGATTGTAGTCTACGGTACGCTAGGAAAAATAACAATACAAATGCAATAATGTCAGAAGTTGTTCAATTCGTTTAGGAAAATAAAGATCAAACATGCGAAAGATTTGAAATGTACAGCTTGTGGCCAATTTTAGAAACTAGTTTCCTTGTATGACCTGTTCTTTAAATGCTGCCTTTAGCACAGTTTTATTTTTGGTAGAGTCTGTGTATACAAATATTCACTTTTTTAGGCCTTTAATGAAGCCTTTTTTTTTGTTGTGTTGAAATTGTGTTTGGCTTGTGAAAAAAGAGACGCTTAGAGACTTATTTTTAACTGTTGACCCAAAGTATGGGTGGAGGAAAGTCTTTCCCTTCAGACTGAGTCCACAGCCGTGAGAAACTCTGAAGCGTTTGTGCTACTGCTTTCTCTGTCTCAAAGAAACACATCACATTTCCTTTCTCAAGATTACTCTTCAGCTATTTACGTGGGATAGGGTGATCTATTTAGGGAAACACAGAAATATGCAATATGAGAAAATGAAAAAATGATGTTTTTAGATGCCACTCATATTACTATTATAATCATGTGCCTTTTTAAGATGGATTTTCCTTTGACGTGGAGATCATTGTTTTCAGTTTAAAATGATGTGTTACCTTTGTTACCACGGTTGAATCCTTATATACGGATGTGTCACTGCTAATAGCAGACCATATCCATGCATTGATTAGACCCATCTGGTCCTAAGCTCTTAGTTTGGCACTGTTCTCACAGTGTGCACATCTACAGCTTCATTCTGCCTGGCAGTTAAAGATACAGGCTGGTAACCAGTAAGGATAAGTTCAAGCCCTGCTAGGCATGGAAATGTGCTTCTATCATGTGGGCATTGTTCTTGTTGTAATTTGCTTTCCATGTTGATCTTGTATGATCTGATGGCAAGCGGATCTAAAATGTTTTGTGGACCAATCACATAAACTACTTTCAGTAATGCATGATCACATTACATATTTGGTGTAAAAGCTAATCTAAAAAGCGAGTTGCTTGATGAAAAATGAATATTCTCTCATTAATCACTCCAAACACAGATTAAGATCTTTTTTATGTAATCTGTCAGCTTTCTGAGAGAAGAAACTGTTGAATCATTTTGTGCTCTTTATGTACAAAAAGTATTCTCATAGCTTTATGACACACTGTTGAAACACTGATTATGTGGACTATTTCACACAATGTCCTTATTACTTTTCTTGGCCTCGAAAGTGGTAGTTGCCTGTGTTTCTGTCTATGCAGGTTGAGAAAGCTATTCTTTGTAAATATTTTATTTTGTGTTCTGAAGATGAATGAAGGGTGAATGATGTTCTTCTACTGAATGAATGTTTGGAATGACATGAGGGTGACTAATTGACGTTTTGCAAAAACTCTCCCTCTTTAGCTAAGTCATGCCACTCTTACACTACACACATTTTGTTCATGTAGTAGAAATCCATCACAGAGCAAGGAGAAAACTAACAACATGCTAACAGACAAGACCGATTAGGTTACTTCTGCTGTGAAACAAGGTTTCAGTTTTCAAATTTTTTAAAGAAATAATATATATATATATATATATTTTGTGACTTATTGTGCTATGACAGATCACAGCACCTCAGTTCAAGTGGCATACATGAACCGATCATCTTTCCTTATTCACGTTTTTTATTAAAATTTTTGAATTGTATACAATTCTTATATTGTAATTTTTTGTTGGGATGTTACTGTCGGATCTAATATAGTTGGCACAGTACTTTCGGGAAAATCTCACCTCGAACTGTGGTACAAATGAAGTGAACACATGACCTGATGGGTTCCACTCTTTCCTAACAGTGGGGTCAGAAGGAAGGCAATGCTAAGGCTATCCCAAAGCCTGGAACTGCCGTGTCTTTATTGTTTGGTTTCTGCATAGACCTGCATTTGCCTCTCTTGTTATTTACACTATGTGTGTGAATCAGTGGGCGGGGCTAAGAAGGCAGTGATGTTGATCACCCTCTACGCAGGCAGTGTTAAACCACACTATTACATCATAGAGTCATACCTTCCACAATCTTCGTTTTGGCAGATTGCACGCATCGTAAGCTGTTTTTAAACTAACAAGAAAGTTTTGAGTTCTGAAACATACAGGATGTGTTTGTAGTACAATGACAAAAAAAAATTACGGGAGTTTTGATTTCTCAGTTCATGACCCCTTTAATGCCTCCAAGACACCACATGCTGATTTCTCTAATCTTCAGCTCCACACCTTTTAAATTTGATTTGATCTTAGATTCCACATACAGATCATTGCACATAAAACTATGTGACCCAAGAGTAGGGCTGCCTTCTGAAAAACGATATTATGTTCCTCACTGTATGGTCATATAAGGTTTTTCCCTTCTATATTTTAGATGTTGTTTTTTGCTCTTCTGCTTTTGTTGCTTGGTTTAAAGGGCACTGGATTAAAGTAAATGAAAGCACGAAGGAAGGCACAAAGGTGAGGCAGCTGTGAAAAATCGATCATGCCACTAATGCGTTAAATGGAAGGTCTTTCTCACGCCAGCTGCATGTAGCCCTGTATTTATGTGTTCGCTGAGCAGGAGTGCAGACACACAGACTTAATTAGAAAAAAATTCTGCGGGCTGTATATGTTTATTTCATTTGAAGTAAACCATTCTATACTTTCACTTTAATATGTTAACACAAACTTTAATCTGTGTAACCTGTGCTCTACATGCCTTTTTAAATCTGAATAGATTTTAAACACCTGGCATCATACATTAAATGACTGAGGACCGAATACCACACAACTTTAAAGTTGTTCCCCCACAGTAAACTCTAGCTGGAATATGCATGACCAATGAAAACATGGGCTTAAAATATCAAGCATGTTTGATGTTGTTCATCTGGAGGTTAATAGTCTGAAGCTAAAATAATGGTCTATGACCATCATACACTACACAATTTTCTATGAAATCGACTGATTTTATCAACTTGCATCAACTTCAGCACACAGTACATCAGTGGAAAGTCTGGGCTAAAATAGGGTAGTGTGTTCCAGGCTTAAATGTCAAAAATGAAACTTAAGATCAGATGTTCGTTTTCAGGGTGGGTTTGTACAGAAATACTTTAGAATCGTCAAACTCAGTTTCCCTTAGATATGTACTCCAACAGGGATATTCCACATTGTCTGTGGAAGACAAAGGTTTTTGAGTATTACTTGACGACTAATTTGGACTCTTGGGTTTTTATTTGTACTGGAAACTGTGACGTTGGAGACTTGGTAGAGACTATTGTCTTTGGGGAACAGCCATAGTCCTTTTATGAATGAATGTGTTTGTTACTTGAAAAGATGAACCCATTTTCTCTGAACGTGTCTGGCCTTATTTTTTTTGCTAGAATAGCGTGTGTTTTTGGTCTACTTGCCTTAGCCTTGGATTCCCTCCTGGACTCCTTTTGCTTAAGTATTTCCTGTCATTCTTTGATTACCCAGGAAGTTAATGGGCAGGAGGGGAAAGGGCAGAATGTGTAAGCTTTTAATGCCAATTGCACTCAGCGTTCTCTTTTTGCCCATATGAACAGATGCAGTGCCATGGAAAGTCCAGCCGCAGTCACCTCAAATAACCCAGTCAACTTTTCATAAAGCATTAAAAGGCTTTTTGTTTTTATTTTGGACTATCAGCTCTGTACAGGCGTTGTTGGGTAGTAATGGGCTACAGTATGTCATTTGGAATATGTAATCAAAATACAAAAATGTTGTGGTTTCACCGTAAAATATTTATTTTAAACTTAAAAAGTTATTTTTGTATGAATATCAGGTTTGCATATTGATTTATAATTAGGCAACAGCAATTAAATATTTTCTCTGTGTTGATATAGGCATGGAGGATGAAATATGTGACCCTGGACCACAAAACCAGTCTTAAGTCGCTGTGGTATATTCGTAGCAATAGCCAAAAATACATTGTATGGGTCAAAATTTATTTATTTTAATTTTTTTATTTTTGGCCAAAAATCCTTAGAATAGTAAGTAAAGATAATGCTCCATGAAGATATTTAGTCTTTTTTCACTGTAGACATATTAAAACTTAATTAGTAATATGCATTGATGAGATCTTCATGTGAGAACTTCAAAAGGTGATTTTCTCAGCATTTAGATTTTTCTGTACTCTCAGATTCCAGATTTTCATATAGTTGTATCTCGGTCAAATTTTGCCCTATCCATCCAGATCATACATCAATGGAAAGCTTATTTATTCAGCTTTCAGATCATGTATTAATCTCAATTTCGGAAAATTAACACTTACGACTGGTTTTGTTGTCCAGGGTCACATATGTTCAGTAGGCCTTCATACGATTCCTGAAGAAAGCAGGAGTGGAAACATAAACAAGACTTGATCCCAGCCAGCTTTGTTGTAGTGCTACTCACATACAGCAGTCTCATTCCTCGTTTGACCACATACAGAAATAACATTGAACGAGACGTATTGAAAATATACAATGCAGTCCTTGCATACCAAAACATGTCTTAAATCCACCACAAGCCTCCAGTTTTAATAATGGAAATAAAAATGGGAAATTTCAAATGAGGCTTTTTGTCATAAAATAGTCAAATTTAAATTTTTCTTGCAAGTGACTCAAAATACATAAAGAAATCTACAAAAGCATAGTAAGCTAAAACCAACTAAACTTTGACATTTCGGTTTGTTTTTAATGAATTTCCTCTTTGAAACCGTTTACAGCCTAATCTCTTTTTGCATTCATTTGACCCGAGGCCTGTAAACACCTCTATTAGACTGACCTCCCGGCTTCAGGAGGTGAATCATCTATAGTACTGTGAGTCAGACAGTAGCATCTGAGCAGATACTCATAAATTCCCAGCCCATCTCTTTCCATAAGTGCTCGTTTGGCTTTTGAAATCCTCACATACTTCTTCGGTATATATCCTAGAAACCACAACCTTTATTAAATACTTGAATAAATATTTACCTACTGAATATTTGTATTCTATGGTAAATACAAGCTCTTTGGTTGATGTAGTGGAGCTAGATCTAAATCGATCTTCATATTTGTGCCGACAGGCTCTCTAGGATGTGGGTGTGTCTTGGGTTTATGTTGTGGTGACAGAGGCCTCTTGTCAGTGCCTCTAACAAATGTAACCTTTACTACCGTTTATCTTTATTTGACTGTACTCATGAATATCATCTTTGCTCCTCCAGGTTAACAGCCCCTATTACACCGCTCAGTCGTCAGGCCTGTGATGGTGTCCAAATCGAGACCTGCCTCTTTTCAGCGGACAGAAAACTCAACCTGATGACCCAGACTCTGATGTGAAGATGAACGCAGTCAAAAGTGCATCTTTGCTGTTCCTGACCAGCACACTTTTTTTCTGTGACAGTGAGAGACTGTCAATCAATAATGCTGGATAAGCACATCCTGCTGAACGTGCCACAGACCTGTACCAAACCCAGATGTAACTGAAGGAACCGCATGCCTGACCCAAGCTATTTTTGGACGAGGTGTTGTGTGTGTGTCGTAGATGAAGAGACTATTTGACAAACATGCATAACAAACATACTAAACCAATATTTTGTACCAATGTGAAACACATGCACCAGTGTCTGCGTGAATAATGGCCATTCTGGTTTAAATTTCTTATGTCCTTGGACATCCAATCATCTGAAAGCCTCATAATTTGCTGTCTAAATGGTTTAGTTGTTTTTGTGTCCTTCTGCATCTACAAAGTCACTAGAAGCTGCAACATTTGGTTTTTATCTTCATTCTTTTTTTCTAGACACAAGCACTTTTACAGCTTTATCTGAGGTGTCACACAACCTTCACTACAGTTTCTTAAGGTTTGACAGGAACCAACTTTTTTCCTGTGTTTTCATAAAGATTGCTTCGAGCAGCTCTAAAACCAGGTTGGCCTGTCGAGATTTCTATTAGCCTTTTAATAACCCTATGTTCTTCTGTTCTTTTCAGTATGGTACATCAGTGTTCTGGAAGCTTCACCTGAGGTACACTAAAGTCAGTTTGTATTTCATTTCAAGCTGATTTACAAGCATGGCTGAAGGGATGTGTTCAGCTCACAGTGGAGCAGTGTAAATAGATCATTGTAGTTCTTGCAGATGCTGTCTGGAATTATTAATTTAGTTTTTTTTTTTAGTCAGCCCTTAGTGTAGCTGTGAAGTGATTCTCATGTTAAATTTGTACCATTTTTTAATGAAGTGTGACGTATGATTATGACAATGAAGAAAGTAATATTTGAATAAACAGGATATGCACATTTGATGTCGCCGTTTAATCTTTGGGTGTCTTTCTTGAATTATTTAGTTTAATAGATATGATCAGTGTATTTTCAGTTCGAAATCCCTTTGAAATGGGTTTTAATTAAAAGCAGCCTTTTATTTTCTAATTATGTCTCAAGTGTTTTTTCTTTTCGATACTAGATTTGAAGCTGTAACTGCATTATATTACAAGAGATCTTTTTAATGAAACTGCCAGTGCTTAGGATCAAATAAATGGTATAATCAAATTCATATAATTGAAAAAAGTATAGCTGCACTTTCATGAAACCACTCACCAAAAGTTTCTATCCACCTTATTTGAATACTATTATTTCAATGTATATTCACAAACACGCTGGTTTGTAATGCAAAGTTTTACTGTTTACTGCACTATTTCCCTTCATTGGCTCATGAACCAACAGTTCTGTGCATTCACAGAAAATGGCTTACTTCCATGTTGAAAAATAAGGTGGATAAAATATTTTCAGATATCATATTTTAAGCTCTCTTTTTTTGTCATGTTACTGTACCTTTGAATTGCAACGAATTTAAAACTCACATGGAAAGTGTTCTGGGCATTGTTTCATTGCAACAGATATTACTATGAAGACCATTTGTGTGGAGGAGGAAGTATAATTCTCAGTATAGCGACTGGCCCGTTGATATTTGTTGCACAATTGTACAACAATGCATGATTTGATGCACAATGTTCAGAGTGGATTGGTGGTTACATCCAAACTACCCTTGGATTTAATATAAATCATATCAAGTCCGACTATGTTTTTATGATAACATAAATGGCTGGTGAAAGTAAAGCAGCCAGTCTTCTTTATTGGACTCTTTTAATATTCATATTTTTTTTGTTTTGTTTTGTTTTGAAGGTCCTTCCTCAATCTTTACAAAACTCTGTTGAACTGAGTGGACAGCCTATTACATGCCCATCTATATATTCTCAGTCAGACTGGTTCAACAGCACATGATATATTTCTGTCGTGCTGTTTGTTTTTAATCATTTAAGTCAACCCGGTGTCTCTCATGTGGTGAGAAAAAATGAATCGGTCTTCAGCAGAGCTCTCACAATGTCTGAGGGATCAGCAGAGCTGCACTGAACTGAAACACCTGGATAAGATTGTTACAATGAATCAGAGCGAGTGTGACAATCAGCAGGGGTATCTGGGAAAATGGAGACATGACAATGTGCCTAATCATCACTGGTTGGTCTGTAGGCTTACATGAGCTGTCCTTAAGTAACCTTCCTTACACCAATCACCATTTAGTCAAATGCATTAAAGGGTCACTCCACCCCCAAAACGAACATTTTTCATGAATCATGTCATTACCCCCATGTCGTTCCAAACCCATAAATGCTTAATTCATCTTTAGTACACAATTTAAGATACTTTGGATGAAAACCAGAAGGATTTCAATGATTCAGCACTGTAACATCATATGCTGTCTAAAATGGTGATTTACATCGTTAAATAAAATCCTCATTTTTTTGCCTCAAGCCTCCCGGTTTTCATCCAAAATATCTTAAATTGTTGTTCCGAGGATGAACATAGCCTTTACGAGTTAGGAACGACATAGGGCTAATGACAAAACCTCAATTTTGTTGTGAGGCAATCCTTTAATTACCTTATACTGTATATTCATATAGTCATGCTACTAGTTAGTTTGAACATTATTCATGCACACAAAAACTCTTAAAAATGAAACTGATGTTCCAGACCTGTATTGCTTTCTTTAATCTGCAGAACAGATGTTGTGAAGAATGCTGATATCCAAACAGTTTTGGTAGCTACGCAACGGGAAGCAAGTTAAAGATTATCTTTCATGTTCTGCAGAATAGACACGGGCAGAGTTATAATTAAAATTAAAATATTTGCAGACAAATGCAACTAAAGCACTGAGATCCATCACTGAAGGGATCAGGTTTAAGCAGTTTGAGATGAAACAGACTGATTGGCCCTATAGGCAGCAGGATGATTAATTGGGTGAATGAACATAGACGCTCGCTCTCTTTTATCATCGCTGAAACTGAAAATATGGCATTGATTAGCGCAGACCATCTGCTTATTGTTCTGCTCTTGTCTGTTAGGTGTTGGAGGGCACGAGCGGGTCACCGTGCTGTAAATATCACTGCTCAGTGGGGGGCAGCAGCACACTTACTACAGTTTTGGGTTGTTGATTCATATAATAGAATATTACCGTGTTTGTCTACACGGATCCATGACTGTAAATGTTTCTGGGAAACGAATTCGTTCACGCACGACATGATTTGGCGCGACGATGTTTATTTGAAATGCGAGAGCAAGATGAGAAAACTTCATGAGAGTGATGTGACATTAACATACAGTAAGTCATTTTTACTGACTGACATTTATACGGAATCTAACGTTATAACTCTACAAAAGTGAGGCAAATTATATAAAAGCTCATTTCCAAACCTCTCGTGCCTGCAGAAGGGGAGAGTCCATAGGTAGGCTATGACCTACATCAAATTTGAAAAATGAAATTCTTTTATTTATTTTTTTTTAATTAAAGTAGATCCGGACCGTGTCTCATTGCGTGTTGTCATGAGTTCAAGTGACATGCTGCATGCAGAAATCTGTATGTTTTTCATTATTATTAGTCCAGTTATGAACAAAATGGCACTGCAAATAATAGACATTTTTTCAGTTACAACGTTTGTGTCAGTATTCTCAATTTTTATCATTCCACTTTTTTATGAAAAAGTCATAAATATATTTTTATTGCAAAAAAAATAAATAAATAAATAAAATAAATCATATTGCAAATATTCAATTATTGGAGTAATGCCATAAACACTGCGTGTAGGTGAGACCAGGGTTAGCTGTCACACTTTTGCTTCGGATAATATTTATTTTTATATTATTTTAAGTTTAATTGTCAAACATCTGTTTACACAAATATCTTAAGTCTTGATGGCAACTGAATTTTTCCAGTTATTGCCAAAAAATAAAAATAAAAAAAGTATACTGAGCACACAACAAGGTAAGCTGTCACAACTTTTTAGCATTAATATAGAAGAAATATGGCTGTTCTAAGTCTAGTGTGACAATTTACTTTACCTTGCACATGTAAGTCTGTTTATACAAAAAAAAGGGTGAACAAAAAGAACATTGGGGGGAATAAATAAGATTTCTCTGTGACAAGAAGCCCCTGGTCTTCCCTATAATATGATTAAGTATTTTTTAGTACAGATTTTTACTATCATGCCACATAAGCATGTGTAGTCACAATTTGGAGACCATCTCTTTTGACTCAGCGTAAAGCGTGTGGGGAGCTTGAGGTTGCAGCTTACAGGTTTCTGAGTATCATCAAACCAGGGGGAGGTGCAAAGAAACTTTGGGAGGTGTAATAAGAGTTTCTGAGAAATGCTACAGACAAGGTCAAAAAAATACCCAGCCGCTGTAGAGTTCACCCCCCCCCCCCCCTTAACCCACCCTATGTCTTTCATTCTCTCTGTTTCAGCCACAAGAACATCTGGCATCCCTCTCTTCATCGCTCACCTGTTTCTCAGGACCTTGAACTCCTATAAATGGCACCTCTTGAAAGATGTTGATGCAGGCAGTTAGTGTTTGAGCAGCCTGCCCATTTCCTGGCCAGGAAAGACAGTTTGCTTAAGCTGCTTGATTTCTCAGAGGATTGATAAGTTTGCCTCTTGCACCTTCTGCTTACGTAGCACAACACAAGAGTCACGCCGAGCCCTTGTGGACGGCTTTACAAAGAACGCCATGGGAATGTTCTCTGTGGGTACTACTGCTCAACATTTCATCACACAAAATTTGTCAAACACGTGTTTATCATTTCTTTTAGCTGCTCCTGATCCAGCGGTGACCATTACATGCATTATATATTGACTACATACAATTTATAACCTGGGAAACAAACATTTTCTTAATTCCACGTACTAATTACAGAACTGCTATTCCTATTTACTCCGAACACAGCGGCTTGATTGATAGTTTTGTGGGAATAAGGTCTCAGCGTTCATTTTTTATAGTCTTGTAAGGGTTCACTGAAATAAAATTTAAGACTAATTAAAAGTTGATCTGACAAGAAGCAAATATTATGAAGAAACAGGCTCTTCCCAGCATAACCTCTATATGTCCAAAAACCCGGCATGTTTTGTACAAAGCAAAAATGCTCTTCTCTGCGCAGTCAGATGGCCCTTATTTCTAACAGGGAACTTTCTCTCAGCCATATGTCTCTTATAAATGATAGTACTGAAGAGAATGGAGAGAGGGGATTCTCTAGATAAAGACTGTGCTGCGTGCTGTGCTTTCATTGTTTCCCTTTACATGTTTCTATCAGCACTGTTCCAGAAATCAGTCATTGTTGGCCAGCCATTTTCACTCATTATTGTTCTCGCAGCTACTGAGCGCCTGGACTTGCGTGGAGTGAACGTGCTCACTAACTGTCCAGGGCCTTTGATTATCAGTCACACACACACACACCTGCATGTACCTTTTACTTTTCATGTGAGTGCGTGGAATATGGGAGAGTTCCAGATGTTACCAAACAAGCTGTAAAAACAATTGCTCTCACTACATTTTGTTCATGCGCAATTTTACCAAGATTTTACCTTAAATTTTAAGCTTAAAATAAATAACCCAAGTACTATTACTACTACTAATAATAATAGTAAAGATTATGCATACATTTTTACAAAGAATGTATGCAAACCTTATAAAGAATACATATTAAAAAGGCACATGTAACACATATTTTAAATGGCACGTCATAATTAATTACCATAATGAACAAGGAAGTTTGTGCATTCAATGGAGTATGCTGAAACGGTTTAGGGAATTTCCCTTCACAGCTATATAGGACGTTTTAAAGCTCAAATCTCTTGTGCTAGATTATATGACCGGCTTCTTGTTAATCTTAATACAATGTCAGGATAAATGGAGACGTGCTCAAGAACAGGAGGCACATAAACAGGGCTTTTAACATTTTCAAGTGTCATTTAGCATAAATCACATGTACAAGTAAAAGCCAAATAAAGATTTACATTTTTAGCCCATGCGATGGATATAGTTTAGGACTATCTATACCAGCCAAAGGGAGCAGCTTGAGCCTGCAGCAGAGACTGCTGATTCATACTTGTGCTTTTAAGGGCAGTGGAGCAATGCAGCAGAGATGAACACCACAGGGGCCAGAGAACCCTTGGGAATAAACACCTCAGTGAACTTAGATCATTCAAACACTTGAAACTATCGGTCTCCACTACTAGGAGTAAAGCGTTACGCCATCTCAAATAGCTAATCTGTAATATCAACTAGATGCTTATTTTCAAAGAAAAAGGACATGAAAAAAAAGAATGGGCTTTCAATACTTTATTTTTTCCCCTTGATACACATTTTTCTTATTTTCAATTCCATCCAAAGGAAAATCATAGTGAGGTAAAAGTGCTGAGAAACAAAATGGCACAATGAATCTACACATTAAATCACCACGCCGACATAACAATTTCAAAATAATAGTGCGACTTCGATTTCACTTTTTTTTTTTTTTTACTCACAATCGTTAGCATCCTCACATACAAACAAGACAAATAAATCACACACACAAAAAACGTAAACAAAAACTGCTGAAATCCACAACTCTTCTTGCAACATTGCAAAAGGGCTTCCAAAAGGCCTCAATCATCATCATTAAGACTTGCACTTTAGACAAGCATGTCCAAATCCAATAAACCTCCCCTGTACACAGTTACAGAGCTGCGTTACAAAAAGCTCCAACACCTTTGTCTATTGAATAAAGGGTAACACTGGGGAATATGGAATTACAGCGGACACAGAGGGACAAAGAAAATAAAAGAGAACAAAATAGGAATACATAAACACAAAAAAAAGCATGTTTTACCATTTTAACACTCCCCTTTCAAGAAACGTACTTTACATAGACTTTGAAAAGGAAATGAGCAGAGCCTCATCACACCAGGCTTTATTTATGTGAAGCGCATCTGGACGAGATAAAAAGCACACAACAAAAAGGCATGTTACTTTTCGTTTTCATGCATAAATCAAAAAAAAAAAAAAAAAGTTCTGAAGTATTTTATATATATATATATATTCTAAATTCCTTAGTAATATGATGCATTTCAAATGGTTCACTTTTCAGGAAGTTGGATGAACAAGAGCTGTTACCCTCAAGACACACTAGCCCTTTATCATGTCCCTGAGACTCCCCCACTACAAAACAAAACACAAAACAAAGGGCACCTTATAGCTTGTGACAATGACTAGCTTTGGAGTATGATAAGGCCTGTAAAGTGCATTCATTGACATGGGTTCTCAAACAATTTGTCCTTTCGGATTTTGAGAATGCGCTGTAGTGCACAGAATTTGCTTTGGTTAAGAGGGTGATGTTGAAAAGATGTAACAATGACTCACAACAACTGGAATGACTAGACAACTACAATCAGAAAAAAATATAAGGTGTAACATTAGAACTTCAGTTGGGACCAAAAAAACTAAATTAAATTTAAATGAACTATTGAAAATTTAAACGTCACCAATTTATTCTGATACCAGAGAGGATGAGCTACAAGGTCTTCAATTTCCAACTGGGTTGTCACAAAAAGGCACGTGTGCTGTGTTGCTGGTTCAAACATTGGTCCACAGTCTGCATGTCCCAAACATACTGGGGAGGAACCAAAAAAATAAATAAAAAGAAAAAAAGAAAAGTGGGGGGCCAAAATACAAAACAAAAACAACGTACAAGTAAAAATCCATTCCAGCTGGGGTGTAACCTACTGAAGGCCATGTGACCCTTCTCTCTTTACCCTAGAAGTCTGTGAGCGCAGATAAGGAGGAACGTGGCTCTCATGGTTATCTGGCACATGTGCTTGTACAAGCTGAAGCAGCAGGAGCTGTGGCGCGTGAGCGAGGCCAAGAGGAAACCTGAGGGGCAGGGGGCAGCTGTCGGCCATTACGTAAGAGCAGCTAGCGGAGTACTACCCTTCTCTGAATGGACAAATGTCAAAAGAGGAACTACACATGGGCATGACAGGGGGGGGGCAGGAGAAGACAGGACAAGAATAGACATTCCCATAATTTAATACTGTCTAACGTACAAAAAGCATGAAACTGGCTTAACCCAACTGACGACTGCTATGTGCCTTGAAGCAATAACATCAAATTTGCTGACAAAAGGACCAAGACAGGAGATGAAGCCCAACAAAGATCAAGAGCAGCAACGTCGATTAGATCCAAAACTGGAAAGGAATCCATGCATTTACGTCCATTTAAATGAGCCTGGGTATATCCTTCAGCTACAGCAACCCCTCCCAGACCTCAATTACCAGAAAAGGCTTCGTGACCTACCAGTGTTCGCCCCTCATCTAGTGACGCTAGTTAGACAGTTGCCCCACTAGAAATTCCACCCCACATGCTGTCCATTCAAGGCACATCCCGAGAGGCGCAGGAAGGGATAATTTTAGAGCGCTGCGACACCATTTGGCATGGCTAGGCTGTTAGCTGAAGGTCTTGTTACACGAGGCAGTGCGAAGTCTGCTAATGGCCGCAAAAAGCTCAGGAGGACAGATCATCCAACAGCTGAACCTTGTATGGACAAGTATGACCTCTCTGTCCCATTTAAACACAGACACAATGTTAATAAGAGATGAAGGAAGATTTAATTACTAGAGCTGAGGATCTTTGGATAAAAATGGACTGTTAAACTGCTCTGAACTGCTGGGAAAAGGACAAAGCACCTTTTTGTACATGCCGCAACCAAATTCAATCACGGTCTCACCTTGGATGTAACTGGCTAGACCGAATCGGATTGTAAAAGTCACAAATTCTCAAAAACGTACTGTTGAACACAAAAGTCTTCAGTATTCATTCACACAGCAATCTGAAGCACATTGCTATGAACACTTCAACATGATTCTGTTCACATTTCTATTTGAGAACAAAAAGAATTTAGCTGCCCACCAGTGTACCAAACAAAAAAACTCCTGATAACTTTAGTCCTAAAATACCTGTTATTTCACCTGTGCTCACATTTTTCATATCTTTTTCTTTTCGCTTTAGTTTTTTTTTTTCTCTCACTCTCCTTCAAATTTCTAAGAACATTTTATTTTTTTTTGGCCTTTTTATTTTGCTACACACAGGAAAAAAAATTTATAAATTTGTCCCAATATGCATTTTCCTTCATTTTTAAGGTTAGAATATATTAAGGCACTATGGGAATTGTTTATCTTCGATATGGAAAAAAAAATTAATCTCTCGGCTCAGGGACAGAGATGAGAACCAACAAATGTGAAACTTAATATTAAGTAAAAAAACAAACAAAAAAAACCCCGATTCTAAATCACTAAAATATATCCCTTTGAATTAGAAATGTCTTATACCTCTGCAGAGAAGGAATTAAAAGAAAGAAAGAAAAAAAAGGGAAAAAAAAAGAAAAAAGGAAACACTTATTTTAAATATCCTTTATGTCTACAGAGGGAAACATCCCTTACGGCCAAATATCTGGCTTTCCGGCCAACTCATGGATTTTGTTGTTGAACAAGCATCTTTGAGTCTTAGTTACAAGGCAACCAAGTTGGAATGGACTGGTTACAAGAGGCCACATAGTAGTTGTTGAAGTTCAGGTCTCTGACATACGGAGCTGGCTGGTAGTAGCAGGTGACGCTGGACGCATCAGGTATGGCGTTCTGCTCGGCGAGAACACGAAACGCCATCAGGGAGATGAGGTTAAGCGTCTGCCGTCTCTCATGTCCCATGAGACACACGGTGCTCTCGTTCACGACCCGTCGCAGGATCATGAGGTAGTTGTACTTGTTCTTCTCCTCGCCGACAAAGTGGCTTTGCAGATAAGCCTCCAGTTTGCGCTGTTGCTCACCAATGTCGGGAAAGTCGATGAAAAAACGCGAGCACATGTAGCGCTCCAGAGCCTTAAACTCGTCTTCGTCCGTAGGTTTGAAGTCCCTCACCAGGAGGTTGCAGTATTTGAGCAAACCACCTCCTCGGATCTCCTCGGGCCGTTTGGTGGCAATAAGCTTGTTCCTGAGGTGTTGAAGAGCCATGGCAAAGTCACCGTATACGCTTTCCCCGACCACAGTAGGGTGGAAGTGCTGGGACATGGGGTTTTCTGAGAAGTCATAGTACGACAGCACCGAGTCCAAAATGATCTGGAAGGAGTCCACGCTGAACTCAAACTGTCTCCGGATCGAGTCCACAAACTTAAGTTCCACATTGCGGCCATTGTTGTTAGACAGCGAGATTAGGGACCAGCGGTCCTGCTCGGTGTAGACTTTGACCAGTTTCTGGACGTAGGCCTCTTTCAGGGTCATAGGGGTGATCTTTTCTTTGTTCACACCCTCTGGAAGAAAGTCCAACAAAGTGCTCAAAACCACGTCTTTGATGAGCTGGAACTCCTCTTCCCGAGGAAGGTCTACCCTGAAGATGATATCCAGGTCTTTGTAGCTCCAGCCAAGGTCCTTTTCCAGCACATGGCTGGCAGTAGAGCCATTCAGGCGGACATCTTTGACCATAATGCCCCTTTGCTCCAGACGGTTCCTAACCATCTGTACGATATCCTTCAGACGGACCTCCAGGGTGGGAAAGTTGCCTCTTCCGTGAACTGGCACGGCCTCTGTCAGCACATCGTTCAAGCGGCTCACTTGCTCCCAGGTAAGAACGCTTTGCGACTCACTTTCACTGCTGGATGAGGCTGAGGCCATGTTTGTCGTCTATGCAGTTTCCTGGGATAAAATAAGTGTAAAAACAATTTCACTGACTCAAAATGAAATCTTTAAACATTTAAAAAAAAACTTACACAAGTAATTATTTAGTTAAATGATGACCCTGAACTGGAATAAAAAAAGGTGACTAAACGGCATTATATACACACACACACACACACACACACACACACACACAGTGACAAGTTCACTGCTCTCTCATAACAGAACAGCGAACAAAGAGTCGCAGGATTTCCAGAAGGACAAATTCACTCTAAACAGAAGCTGAAGCATTTATACTGCGAGACACTAATTCCACATTATTTCCAATTTAAAAAAAAATAAAAAAAATAAAAATTTGATCACTCAAGAACACTAATGATTCACTTAGAAGCGTCCAAGCCAAATGGCTTAAATTTGGTGTCAGAATAACAATATAAAACGTGTACAGGATTTTTTTTTTTTTTTTTTTTTTTTTAAACATTCAGAGGAAGAATTTAAAGTATACAACAAGATTAGGAGTGCTTCAAATTAGAACTCTACTAACAATGCATATTTATAAAGTCTAGACAGTCTTTAAAGATTTTTTTTAAACTCCTGTTGATGTAGTAAGAGGCACATTTTAGCTTTTTAATAAATCACTTTAATGGAAAATAAACGTGTTAGAAAAACTGCTTTCTACCTTTTTAGTGTCGGAGTAACGCAAGAACACACCAGTAGGAATCCGTTTAGTTCGTTTCCAAATTGAGCTAGAATTTCACATCAGACAGATCTTTAGATAAAGATAAATGACGGTCAAACTTACGACAACCTAAATTGTTTTCTAACAACAGCCAATGCAAGTACATAAAAACATACGCACAATGGTCCAAATACAACGCAAAAAAAAAAAAAAAGGAAAACAGTTCTTTAATCGGAGTATGATGTATTGGTTAATAAAAAAGAAAAACGATCGTTTAAAACTGCGCACGTGAAAAACCAAAAGAGCCACAAACTGAGCGAGATCAGCGTTCAAACCAAACAAACCGAATACTATGTCTGTACTTCGAAAAGCACAACTTTAAAGCGAGTCGTCCGACTGCATCCGAATCACAAAGATCCAACGCGTTTGTATCAAGCTTTAAATAGGAATTATATCCACCTACTGTTCTCAGTAAATCCACCTGAAGTACTCAGCAACGTGGTCGGCACGAAGTAGTGGGTGTCAAATAAGGTTTCGCAGCAGGACCTCCATCCATCCGTTCAGTAGTCAAACGCCAGAGTTTCAATTCTGAAGTGCACACACACGCGCTCTCTCTTATAACTGCCTACTAAACAACCTGGTGTCCGCACCTCTGCTGCGCACTATTTTCTCACCCTTAGCCAGCAACACACACAGCACAAACACATTTTTTGTTTTATTTAAAAATTAAATCACAGATAAACTGTCAATGTTTTACTTACCATGCTACAGCTCTGCAATGGAAGGCGTCTATGGACAAAGGCTCTATATAGAATTCAAAAACATACGGCGTTCTATTCGCTGGTATCAATGCGCCAAGCGAAGCCTGTGATTGGTTAAAGAGGTTTTTGTGTTGCCAGGCGACCACAGGCACTTGTAGTTTTGACATCCGGCTTTTGAAGAGTAGCTAAAGCAGGTTGTAAGCTAACTAAATAGGACACATTTTGGTTTGGGGTTACCTCTCTGTATTTCACTTTTTTAAGGTGGATTAAGTAAGCTAGGCTATTAGTTACAAATATTTTGTTGTTGTCAGTATGGAAATTAGGCAATTAACGCTATACAGGTGAAATAATTAGCCAGTGCTTGATTATGATTAGGCTACACGTTAAAAAAAAATGTAGGCTTATATTTTCAATTTAATGAAATACCAAATTTGTGGACTAGGAGGAAGAGATGTGTGTTGTAACCTAAAGGAAAGGCGTTTGTGCTTTTCTCCTGAAATTGTGCTGGAACTAGCTTTCATTTTCACTATAGGTTGAAGCGTTAAAATATTCCAGAAAGTAGTCAGGCAGGCAGGTTATACTGTGACATATTCACATACACACAGTCATTTCACTTAGGTTTTAGGCATATCCTCCCACAGAACTGTTCAAATCAGTAGGTCTACATCAGTAAAGTACCAGCAAAAACAATTCAGGAGCCTTTAATGTTGTGAGAACATCTTATAAAAGCTTTCTGATCATAGATTTACTAATGTTGCCCTCACAAACATACCTCCCACACAAATGCTCTTTTTAAAAGGCAGTGTCTTTTATGACGGTGAGTGGTCCATAAAGAAAGAGCTGCGTTGGTGTCAGTGAAACTGCGCACAGTGAGTTTGTGGGAGTAAACCACAAGTGGATATTAAAGCACAACTGGGGAAACCCTACAGGAAAGCAGCACTACATCAGCACTGATGCTGCTGAGGAAAGACCATGTGCAGCCTCCAGTGGAAATCTGAGGGAGAGATGTTAAAATAGTCTTTTCTTGGCAATAATGTGAGTATTACATGAGAAAGCGAAACAGGAAATAATTGCTCAGTTGCATGTGAGGAAACTCCAGTTTTGGGTGCTAGGTCTGAACGACAACGAATTTGTGAATGGTCTAGAAAAGGAAAAAGTGAGAATGAGACAGCAAGAGAGAGAGAATCAGAAACTGGATCTGAGGGACTGTCCTGACAGTTTTGTGTTAATCTAACCTGACGTCAGTGGTTCGGAGGTGCAGATAAGAAAAACGTCACTGACATTTCCGATGGGAGCATTATTCCCACGCTGATTCATACACACACAGAAATCAACACTAAAGTTTGTTACAGGAAAAACACTTTAGATTGAATTTTCCACTAACTAGGTTAATCTTACCTAAGCTTGTATTATTTGCATCAGATGTTTTTTTCAAATCCATAATTATGTATGAGGCTCATCCAAATGAGAAGATGCATTTACATATTAAAATGAGCATGAAGCATGACGTGATTTCTGTGATATGTGCAGTATGTACAAAGTGCCTAGGTTATTATTGCCAAACTGGTTAGTAAACCTTTTCTTAGTTTTTTTTTTTTTTTGACAGCTTAATAACATATAAAATAGGCATAAGTGATAAATACAAGAGAAGAAGAGAGATGGAGCCCAGCAGAAAGCTATGATTCTCACACCATACTTCTCATACGTGAAGTCTAAGAAAGCATTTTCTTTCCCAGATTTATAAATAAACTTCACAGAGGGCGCGGAATCGAGTAGAATTTAAGCAGTGTTTTGTTCAAAGGTGAATGCCATTTAGTTTGTGAGGAGCGGCAATGCCACCTGCTGCAGCTGGGCTCAACGCCAAGTGGAAATGACTCACTGTCCAAGCTACGGATGGTTAACCGGCGGCCATTAACACATTAAACACACTGAAGGATGCGCGCACACGCGCATACAGGCCATTAACACATTAAACACTCCACTACGTTTGCGGACGTCCATGCAATTGTTTTTTTCCCCCTGTCTATCAGTCCAGTGACTCATGGTGACATTCATAATCCTCTCCTTCCCGTGACATCAGCAACCCTCTGGGATCTATTGATTAAAATTCAGAGCTCCTGAAAAACAAAAACACGATGCAGAGGGTCTCATGCGTCCTCAGGAGAAGGGCCTGGCTAATACCAAAGGGACGGAGCACTGGCTCTCAATTGCTGAGCAAACTCATCTGTCAGCTACAGCCACAGCAGCTGAAGGGAAAATACTGTGCTCATTTAATCACGCTAAACCTGTATGACTTCATTTCTTTCAGCAGAACACAAAAGATATTCTGAAGAATGTTAACTAATTACGCATAGAGGAGAAAAAAAAAAAAAAACCTCATACAGGTTTGGAACTTGAATACGAGGAAACTAGGACAGAACTGTCATTTTTGGGGAGAATTGTTTCGATCAATCAGACAGATGATCCAGTGACATGACATTCATTTTATAAGTGTTCATTTAATGAAAAATAGACAAAAATGTAACAAGACTGAAATTCCTATGAAGATGGCCTTTACCATTTCTTTGAATAAAACTAAAAATAGATAAACCATTATTTTTAAATCAGGGATATATAAAGCTACTTTACTTTTTATGAGTGCTGCATATTACAGGAAATGAATGCATTTCATATTGAGAGAAAAAAAAGAAAAGAAATATATCATGCAATTGCTTAAAATAGGTGTATATCCTTATGCTCATCTGAAACATAAATCTTTCACTGCAGCTCTCAGTACACCTTTTTCCGTGTGTGTGTAATCGTTAGAAGAAGCTGCCAACTGACCTACCTGGTTCACAGTGACCTTGGTGCCTTTTTTTTGCTCCACAAACTTGCAACATGCCAGTTTCTCCAGCTTATCACTCACTGCTTTCCACTGAGCAGCAGCTGAGTTTGTAGCCTAAGTTTACCCAGACCCAAAGTTACTCTTTGGATTATTCATGCTGGAGAACATGATCATCAGATGTTACACTTTTGAAGTTTATGCAAACTGCAATAAATTAGAAAAAATGTATTTCCACTAGTGGCCTCAGAGTTTTGGACCCATCTGGATGCGTGGAAGGAGAAATCCTTCATCTTTCAGCATCTGTTCAGCAGATGATACAGCAGGGTCACATTGTGTCACTAGGGTTGTTTAAAGAGGGCAAATGACACCCGGCTTATGACCTTTACCCCCCAGATTTTGCCATCTATCCATCCTGTCCTCTGACAATGCGGTCAGTCCAGACAGCTCAATTACAGAGGACAGCACAAATCTGCTGCTGCTAAAGAGAGAGAACAAGCCCAAAGTGTGAAATACTGTTTGCAATGGTGATGACGTAAATACTGAGAACAGGGTAATGTGCCAGGACCAGTTCACCATGACCTATAATATCAATGCGCGCTGCCAAGAGCAAAGTAGCATGAAGCCCTTAAAACAAACAGATAAAGCCTCTATCATTAATATTATTACTGCAATCATTGAAATGTCCATGCTGTAGCTAGATTCCATCTATATATAGGATGAGCTTAAAACAAATGCGCAAGGTCACCAACGCTTTAGACCAGTGACTTTCCAGGATGTTTCCACTCATTTAAGAGACCACATGAGTATATTTCCATACTCCAAACATCAATACAACATAAATCATATAATATGCTGTACGTAAAACTCTAAGTCTAAGTGCAAATATTACATTTTAAAAATATTTTATTGAATGCATTTCAAACGGCAATTTATCCCTGTGACGGCACATTTTCAGCAGTCATTACTCCAGTCTTCAGTGCCACATGATATTTCAGAAAACGTTGATTTGGAGCTTAAGAAACATTTATTAGTGTTGAAATAGTGAATAGTGAATAGTGAAAAGCTTTAACATCCTCCATTTAAGGATTCAACTCTTTGACCCCTATATGCACATAAACAAGAAATTATATTCACTACAGAAACAACCGTTTTGTTTTTTTGTTTTTTCCAGAAATGTAAGAGAACATTTTAAATATATCTTGAAATTCCTAATCCCTGATATCCAGGTCATTTATGACTGTGTTAACGCAACCAAACTATGAAATCCACTGCAACTCTTCTATATAAATTAGTAAGAAAATATGTGACAATAAAAGCTTGTTTTGTTTTATCCCGTTCACTTTTTGTAACATCTTTATTGAATTTGTGTGGCATTTTAAACATATTTACAATTACTGTGTTTTTTTTTTTTTTGTTCAGTAAAAATACAAATACAGAACACATCTTTGTCAAAACCCACCCAGCAACAACAGGGAAGACTGCTGGCCTGGGCTTCACTCACCATTAAGTCAAAATCATGTAACTGGGAGAAAAGAAAAGAAATGTCACATACAGGAGCAGCCGGACACCGCTGCTGCCATCTAGAGGGGAGGAGAGGACACGTCTCTCTCAGATAAGAGCTTATAAATGACTGCATATAAAGATGATCGATGACACCCAACATCACATCAATGGTGCTCGAGTCTTTCTGACGGACTGATTCTCACAGTTTCTTGATTAGATGAGAAAATAAGGAGCATTTCCTTTCCTGGTCGACTACATGAAATCTTCTGTGAATGTGCCATTTTACACACTTGAAGATAAAAAAAAGCAAACAAACGAAAATGAGTCAGAGCATAAGGCCGAGCACATCTTCCAAAAAGACTGAATCGGTATTCATTAAAGGTCAATTAAACCAAAAAATAAAAACAAACTAATTACTTCAATATGATTGGCTGCAGTTTGTGTTTAATCATCTTATACCAGAAATCTGTGTGCCACCACCGTGTTTCAGAAAACATGTTCAGGGTGTTTACAGCCCAAGACCAAATAACTTGAAATATTCAGAGATATGCATTCTAATAACAAAAACACATCCAGATACTGAAATGACAAAAAAGTGTTCAGAAGTATTCCCAGCATCATACATCATGGACTTAGTTGTTATGCAGCGGTATTTAATATCCTTGCATTTTTGGGGTGTTTTATTTCATCTGGGTTTCTTTGTTAAGGGCATACAGTGTATTTATGAACTCTAAACCCCATTTATATATATATATATATATATATATATATATATATATATAAATCTCTACCTTGTTGGCTATGATTAGTGGTAAATCTTGGCTGTTGAAAGAATCTTGTCTGGTCTAACAAAGCAGCACCATCGACAAATGAAAACAAATGGTGACTGCCGTGAGCATTAGCATCTATAGCACTGTGACATCTCTCCGCAAGTTACAGTTACTTCAAGTGTTGATTCATTGTAATGCAAAACCCATCCTTTGCAGTATGAAATGACAGTTTGGGCATTCACAATGGATGAAAGAAAAAAAAAAAAAAAGATGGGAATGGAAAGACGAAGAAAGAGCAGGTTTCTGGAATGACGGTGGTGACTGTGTCACAGGCAGCAGCTGTTCGATAGCAGCATGTGTCCCTTTTTACCCGGTAACCTTAACAAAGAGACATCGGAGAGACCGTCTGAAGAGATATTAAGGAGAACAGAAACTTCCTGGTGCCTCTGGCCTAAATTCAGCCTCAGCTGGAGAAATAATTCACAGGTGGTCACGTCCAACATCTGCCATCTCCAGAAGAGTGAAAGGCTCCGAAGGCGGTCTGGTCCGAAAACCATTTATCCATCATTTGATGTAGTGCCGAGCTGATGATATGAAATGCCACCAAATTTGAGAGAGAGAAGGGGGCCATTAAAAAAAAAAAAAAAAACCCAGAAAGAATGAACTTGTTAAAATCCTTCCCCAGTGAGAAACGCACATCCATTTCAGAAGGTCTTTTAGTCCGCTAATGTGTGTACAGTGTGTCAAAGCAGCGGTCACAAGAGAGAGACACACATGATCAATCCGGAAGTCTGTCCTTCAGCGAATATATGAGAGAGACATAGATAAAGAGAGTTAGGTCTATTTCGGTCCCCTCCGTTCACTGCAGTCCCATGATTCACAGTCCAGGAGGAGACAGTGGTTGGTGGGTACAGTTCTCTCCTCTCTTTTGAGCTGGCAGCTGCTGTCTTTCACAAGGAGGGAGGCGTTTAAAAAGGGGCGAGCGAGGGGGGAGAGCGCCCCCCCAGTGAGTCCGCTCTACCGCTGGGTCTCACTGCCAGGTAGGGTGATATTGCCCAGGTGCAGGACGGGCAAAGGATGGGCCTCCGTGTTGAACACCCAGTTCTCAAGAGGCAGCAGCTCATCGCTGGAGAAAAGTAGATAGAGATACCTACAGAAACACACACATAATTCATTTAAATGCTCACAGCAAACTGGGTCACGAATATGATTCAAACTAATTTGGCGATCAGAAACTGCAGGGTTTTAATGCAACCAGCAGGTGGCAGTAACGACCATCTCTTTCCACTCCTACTTCCTTTTTGCAAATCCTACTTTGTTTAGCTAATTGTAAGTGCCTTGTGCCGCATAGTTACCTTGACCATTTTTACGTCAATAGAAAATAATAACATGTGCTAGCTCAACACAGCTTCAGCATTTTTTTTTTTTTTGTTAAATAAAATGAGGTTTACTTGAGCGTTTCAGCCAGGAAGAAGCTTTGCTGGACGTCATCGTAGGTGGGGTTGGAGGAGTAGACATCTTTAACGCCAGAGAAGCCTCCGCTTACTCTGCAGTATTTATCTATAGCCTGCAGAAAATGGGGGAAAAGTCTGGGGTCAGTAAGAGCTTTTTTTGTGTGTGTGAAAGAAATGTATACATTGCTGCTGAATAAGTATTAAATATATGAAGCAGCACAACTGTTTTCAGAATTAGAAATGAGAAATTTTGCTTTTCTGCCACAGAAGTAAATTACATTTTAAAATATATTTAAAAAATTGTAATAATACTTCACAATATTGCTGTTTTCACTGTATATATATATATATATATACACAGTACCCTTCAGCAAGAAAATATAACCTGGTTTAATAAAGTTATGAAACACTCAATTTTAAATCAAATAAAGATAAATCCTTAAGCTAGAGAACTTATTGATTTCCTCATTTTAATTATGTTCATTGATTAAGCGACATCACAGCAGCTGGTTTTTAGGATATTTTAAAAGCTTTTTGAAGAGCTGCCACTGCTGACCTTGATGCAGATCTCACACCGCTTTAAACGTGACTCATAAATAAACTGAATTTACCTTTCTTGCAAACTTCTGAAAAATGGTGCTGGTCTATTTGGTAAAACATCATGTTTTAGTATATTCAGTATATCATGGTGATTTAAAGCAAGAAATATAAATTATAATCTGGAAAGGAGGGGAAAATCCTGGCACCTTTTGATGAACATTTGATGGTAAAGGTTATTAAAAAAAAGGCTCATGACTATGTCTTTGATTTCAATTATGCACTTATCTGACAACAGTGAGGGCCACACTATTACTCTTAAATGCCATTAAACCATGTAATATCTTGAAGTTTCTAATAAAGTTACCATCCAACTGGTGAGTAACTCTGAGGCTAGCTCAGTTCCAGATGTACCATTTCCTGTGCTTTAGCTCAAAAAGATTGTCCATACAGTATGTGCTAGATCAAGTAAAACCCTATACTAATCACCACTTTATGACTGCAAATCAAATCAATGCATGACTGTGTACTCGCGGTAATGACAAGCTAAAAATAGAATATATACGAAGCCGCTCTATTTTTCTGTCCCTGTTCTCCAAGAACCAATAATGCTCCATTAGTGCTGTTCCAGCCTCTGCAGGCAGGAGTGATGCAAGCCATCTGTGCCAGGAAAACATGGCATGATGTGCTCACCTACCTGGAGCAGATCTGCATAAAACAGCTGCTACGCAGAGGACTCGCCTCACACGGTTATGACACAACAGCAGCTGGCCTGATCTAGCCTCATATAAACCCATTCAACAGAGATTCACTCAAGACTTTCAGCTTCATTTCCTCTGTTTTCCTTTTAGATTGCCTTTGGATCATCTAATATCTTTAAAAACACTTATTTTAACTACACTGTTGAGTTTAATCTTTTGTAAGCTAAAAAAAACGAATTTCCCTTTTTTCCATACTATACTTTCTAATGGTATGGTGCCATGATGAAGTTTTTATGCACTGCTCAAAACTGCACACTTAGTTAAGCAACACTGATTGACACCAGTTTCACATGCTGTTGTGCAAATTACCAAGACACCCCCAATAAAGGAGTGGTTCTGCAGGTGGTGACCACAGACCACTTCTCAGTTCCTATTCTTTCTGGCTGATGTTTTGGTCACTTTTGAATGCTGGCAGAGCTTTCACTCTAGTGGTAGCATGAGACGGAGTCCACAACCCACACAAGTTGTTCAGATTGGCAAACTCGTGCATGACAGAGTCTAGAGACGCCGTGGAGAACGTTCTGCTGCCTGCAACATCCTCCAGCATGACTGGTTTGGCAGTGGGTCAATAATGGTTTGGGGGGCATTTCTTTGGAGGGCCGCACAGCCCTCCATGTGCTCGCCAGAGGTAGCCTGACTGCCATTAGGTACCGAGATGAGATCCTCAGACCCCTTATGAGACCATTTGCCGGTGCGGTTGGCCTTGGGTTCCTCCTAATACAAGACGATGCTAGACCTCATGTGGCTGGAGTGTGTCAGCAGTTCCTGCAAGATGAAGGCATTGATGCTATGGACTGGCCCACCCATTTTCCAGACCTGAATCCAGTTGAGCACATCTGGGACATCATGTCTCGCTCCATTCACCAACGTTACGTTGCACCACAGACTGTCCAGGAGTTGGCAGATGCTTTAGTCCACGTCTGGGAGGAGATCCCTCAGAAGACCATCCGTCACCTCATCAGGAGTATGCCCAGGAATTGTAGGGAGGTCATATTTGACTCATTTTGACTTGTTTTAAGGACATTGCATCAAAGTTGGATCAGTCTGTAGTGTGTTTTTCCAGTTACATTTTGAGTGTGACTCCAAATCCAGACCTTCATGGGTTAATAAATTTGATTTCCATTGATCATTTGTGCGTGATTTTGTTGTCAGCACATTCAACTATGTAAAGAACAAGAATATTTCATTTATTCAGATATAGGATGTGTTATTTTAGTGTTCCCTTTATTTTTTGGAGCAGTGTATAAACCACAGATGCCCAAACTTCAAAAAGCAAACTTAATTGAGGGCTGTGGGCCAGAAGTACATTTTTTTATTCTATTATAACTGTATATTCTATTCTATTATAATAACATAAATTACAACCCCCAATTTTTTCCATTTCCATGGCATTTTGGGCCAAATTAAAGTTTATCACAAGCAAACTTTTGCCCACAGGTCTTTGTTTTGACATCTATATCAGCCATTTACTGGTTATTAGCTAATTTTGCACAAATTCTAATATAATTCCTAGACATAACTACATTATTTCCCACCAGAAAACAACATATCTGTGAATGCGATATGTCGAGAGAGAAAAAAAAAACAACTGAAGCCATTCACCTTTAACCTTTAGATATTGTAGAGCTGGTGAGAAAATCTGAACTAATCCTGCAGATCAGTGGACGCCAAACAGATAAACACAATACAATTTATCTACACAAAGAAAAGAGCAAAGAGAAGAGACGGTGAGACCCTGATATTCTGGAAAGAAAGAGGTGCACAGAGAGAGCCGGAGAGAGAAAATGATAAAATTAGAAGAAGAAGAAAAAAAGGAGCTGATAGCAACGAAGAAACGTCTGTGACTGAGAACAAGTGAACTTTATACTGCTCACTTTCTCTTTTTACTGAAATGGAAAGAGTGAAACCAAGGGAAGGAGGGAAAGAGCACACAGCGGCTCATCAAAAGCCCAATTGCAGTGAAACAGTACTGTACCGGCAGAACAATGACACCCAATCAGAGAAAAAACAATGACGCTCTATTCTCAAGAGCACTTTGAAACTGTTCTAGAAACACAAACACATTCCCTAAAACACAGCCCAGGTCTGGCCGGATAAAGAGGTACAGGACCACGAGCAGCAAAAAGATGCCACTGATAGAGAGACTGGAACTACAGATGGATATCAAGGTGATGAGATATGGGTTTAGATACTAGGAACATCCTGTGCCATACATACTGGCTGACCTTATTCTACCTCTGATATCTGGCTGAATTCTGATGGCTGGAGATACCAGCCCTGTGATAAGTGAGTCAAACGTCTGTTTGTGTTTCCTGTGCCCTACCTCTGTGCTGGTGATTTTAGAAAAGGCATCACTCACAACTCTCGTTTGGTAATGTACCTTTCAATGCTAATGTGTGCTCTGGTCAATGCTGCTGGTGCTCCTGGGAAAGAGTGAGTACTGAGACTTGCTACAGCCAACACATCCACAAAATGCTGCTGTGAGCATGTAACAAATACTGCTGCTGCACATAAAACACATATGAAATAACCCCCATGTAGCATACATGAACCAACCCGTAGCAGATTTCTACAGATGGAGCTGGGGAAGGTGGAGGGTTGCTACAGCAAGCACTAGTCAAGTATCTGAATGTTGATAAGCAAGCTCATTGGCTGCTGATATAAAAACAACCGATCATCTGTGCCATGTGATGATGTCATTATGTCAGATTCAGTTAGACGTATTGGACTGCATGACAGAACTTTGGATTTGTGTTCTCTTGAGCGACAGTGATATTAAAATTCTGGCTGCCACACTAATGTGGTTATTATTGTCATGTTATGGCTGTTAACCGGTAAACAGCAGATTTTAAAAAAGGTTCCAGATTGAAATCCAGATGTGAGGCTTATTGAACACAGGCATTCCAATTTTAGGAAAGCAGACTATAAAATATGGATGAATATTTATTTTGAGAGCTGACAAGTCCCTAAAATAAAGATGAGACCTTTAATAGAGGAAAGTGCAGTTCTTTTTCCTATGATATTTGCCTTATTATTTATATTAAATTAAAAATCCGATAAAAATTGAATTGAAAGTTGAAATTTTTACATTACGTATTTCAGTAAAGTAAAATTAATAAACATCTATATGATTTATATGTTATCAAATGAAATCATTTACAGTGAAAAATACAACTGCAATTTACAATTTATTAAGATTCCTTAATAAATATTTTTTAATATACAAACAAGGAATGAAATACTTTTTCAACAAAATGAAAATGCCAGTAGCTTTCTAATTCAAGCGATTCATTCAGCAGATTCAACAGATATTTACGCACTGGCCGATTAGTTCAAAACACCGAATTATTTATCAATGTAAAAAAAGTTGTGTGAGGTTGCCTAACTGTATTTTAAATACAAAAACTTTCCGGATAGATGCCGACTTTCCTTTGTGTGGCTCATTTTGATTTCTCTACGCGAGCCTCGCCTCAGCAGCTCAACTTTATTGCATTAAATACAGTAGCTACATTATATCCACTAGTCACCACTTACTCTAAATGTAATAAAATCAGATAATACTTGCTTTTTTTTGGTGTTTGCATAGTTATTTTTGGTCATTGATGTTTTACTACATCCCTGGGTGACCCGGCCCAATTTAAACCCTCCATATACATCATATACATATATAGATAGATGGATTTGTGTGTGTGTGTGTGTTTATACTGTATATATCCTTATCAATTGAAAAAGATGCTGACCTGTGCTGCTTCCCAACCCCACTGCCTGTACTTGGGGTCGTGGGTAAATCTCCACATGTACCAGTACGTCTCGATGACCTCAGGCCTCAGGATATAGTATTTCTCATTCTGTCTCACAGCCACTGCTTCCAGCCCACTGTCGAACTTAAAGGCCTCTGGACCGAGCTTCAGCACTGCAAACAATAAAAAGTTTATGCGTTAAGTACTATTAGTTGAACCTTCAGCTTTCATGGTGCGATAAACGTGGAACTATCTGTCTGAGAGCTTCTTGGGACTGAGCTGCAATCCATCAATGTCTTTCAGTCAAGTTGTGTGAAATAGAAATGCCACACTCTGAAAATAACCTGTAGTGTTACCATGGCAACAAAAGCAAGCTACAAATTAGATTTGAAGTCCGAAGATCTTGTGTGTGTGTGTGTTTTTTTATAGCCTTCCTCTCTCTCTCTTCCCCCTCACTTGTTCACTAACCAGTGCGATCGTAGCTTTCATGGCAGGTGTGTGCGATCTCCGCTCCGAGCTGCAGATAGTGTCCAGCTTTATCATCTGGCGACCCATCAGCCCCCAGGGCAAACATTCCCCCAGCAAAGCAAGTCAGGTGACCCATCTTGCGCTCCAAATGACCGTTTTTCCACTCCCCGATGAATGTAAGGCCACCGTTGGACTTGCGGATGAGGTGGCGCTCGATAGCCTGTAGGAAGAGGGAAAAAAAGAGAATGAACTGAGAGAAACTGATGCAACACACAAATTGCCATTGCAGCCAGCAGCCCTCACCTCGATGGCATCATCATACGTCTTGCGTGCCTCTGTGTCCGTTTTATCAGACATTAGCCAGGCCTTCAACAGGTATTCATAGAAACTATCACCCAACCCCCCTACTGAGGTGTGATCTGAAAGAGACACAAGGATAAGTTTAATGATTGTCTGTTGCTGAAAAAAACAAAAACAAACTAATAGTTATTAAACTTGGAGTAAAGTGAGTTTAATACTTTTTTTTTGCCTAATTAGATACCTCTAAATTCCAAACTTTGTGAACATGCATTCAACGGGAGCAAAGAAAATCCTGCTATGATCTCTTTTGGTTCCTCTATTCACGGCTCAGTCTTTTAATGTGCCTGAATGCTGCCTAAAAAGTGTATTCAGGCTTGACACCGTCCCTCATTACAATAAAAATGCACAAGTGAGCGTGTTTTCGCTGGCATTTATTCAGTGTGGACACACACCAGCACACACCTAATCACTTATAAACACAGCCATTGAGTGTGTGTTCCACTTTGACACAGCTAATGACTCTGCAGAGTGAGTGTGTGTAAAGTGTGAGTGTTTGACAGGCGGGGAGTCATTTGTGCCGGTAATGGCTCGTAATGGGAACCTACAACAGAACATGTAAACAATCTGTGTTGACTTGTCTGAGGGAGCTGTAGAAATTAAGAATGAAATATTGAAAGTATTGAACAGAGACAGAAACAGAATATTAAATAAACAGGCACTTGGTCAGAGCCATGGCTTTATGATTAGCCGATATAGAATTATAGTGCTCAAGAGGGCAGAGTTCAAGTCTATTTATTCATCAATCCGTTTCTTTGACGGCCTGTCTTTCCATCTATTCATCTATATGCCCAAGTTACATATCATTCTGTCCATAACATATGTCTGCCCATCCATGTCTGCCTATCTGTCTGTCTGTTATATATTCTATGTATGTAAACATATGATGACATCTAATATTTAGTTTATCTGTATGTCTATATTCACTCTATGTCTGCCTGTCTAGCTATCCATCTAGTCAGTGTCAGTTTCTCTGTCCGTTTGTAATATCCATCTTTCTGTATGTCTATATTGGTCTGTCCATCTATTTGTTTGTCTGTCTGTGTGTCTAATATCCATCTGTCTATATCCATGCATCAGCCATTAATCAGTTCATTAGTCTAATATCTATCTGTACTGTATGTCTCTATCTGTCCATCCATCCATCTATCCGTTACATCGGTCTATCTATCCATACATTCTCTCTCTCCCTCTCTCTGAATGTCAAGATTAATATGGAAACATGTTAATCCATTTAGAAAGCAGACAGGACACACAATCTCCAAAAGAGAACAGGAAGTGTGAAGTATCTGGAGGCAGAGGAGTGCATACTGTACACTTGCTGTATATAGTATCATAGAGGAGCGAGGGAGGAGCCCATTAGCACTGTCACAGCTCATATCTGCCAAGGTTAGCAAGCTGTACCGCATTCAGCCTGCTGAGAGAGAGAGCTAGCAGGGCAAACGTTGAGGAGATGAACTGCCAAAAGCCATTACGGAAGATCTTTAGAAGAGACTGGGGGTGGAGAACAGATTCAGAGGTGATGTTTGACACAAGAGAGGTGTGAACACGCAAGTGACACGGCTAAAAATTGCATCTGCAATAACTGGTTTAAAAATTAGAGTGAGAGCTAAAAAAAATCTATGAGGCAGCAACGAGGCTGAAGCACTTTATGAGAGATCCTTTACAGAGACAAAGTAAAAGATGTATTTTATGCTAATGGATGCGAGGGACTGACCTGGTAGAAGCTGAAATGAATTATTCAATAGGCGAGGGGAAAAAAAAAAGGTAGAGAGCCTGAGACGTCCAATCACGGGCCAATTGTTAGTAACTCTTACTAGTCCGTCCTGCTCCAAGAGGCGGGGCATTTTGGAATATAGAGGGAAAAACGGTTTCACGTTTTCTGAAGAAATTGTCAGCGCAAAAGCAATGCTGCAGGTAATTCCATGTGGTTGCAAAGGGATTGCTTACAGTGTCGATTCAAAAGAGCCCAGGTCTCTATGATATTCTTGTCCCCAGATATGGCTCAGACGCATCCATAAATTGAAATCTAGGCAAAAGAGATTGCTTGAAAGCAATATTACTCTTTTCCTCAACACGTCATAGATATGTATCTTTTATGCCCCAAGGGCAAACAGTTCAGGCTGAGTTAGGTTAAGATTCTTGGCTTTGCACGCAATACTAATAACTAAATCTGGATAGAGCTAGAAAAATGTATAAGTAGAAATAGTTTAGAGGGAATGTGTGGATCTTGACAGGTTGAAAACAACGGAGAGGAAAACAAGCTGCTCAGAGACAGCGAATGTGTGCACAGAGCAGCTTAGAAAGAAAGCTGGTAGAAATCATAAATTAGAGTTGTCAGTCGATTAAAATCTGTAATGTAATTACATTATTTTTTTATTAATTAATCTGAAACTAAATTTGACTTTACCCACAAAAGATAAAAATATTTTTTCGAATGATGTTAAACGAGAAAGTCTAACGCAGGCATTACAAATTGTAGCTTTAGAAATATTTTATTTGACTCAACAAACAACCTTACATAAACTATGAAACATAAAAAAAAGATAATTTGAGAAACATCTTAATTGTTTGTTCTTACAATGAAAGCTTTATTACCAACAGTCCTTTTTTAAAAAGGGTTATTCTATAGTCTTTGGAAATATTATTATTATTATTATTATTATTAATTAAAAAATACTCTAAATAAGAAACTAAATGGAAATGTAACTGTAAATGTAATTCATTTGATTTGTTTAAAATGTGGAAAATACTGCTCTGTTACTCGAAGACGTACAACAGTTCTCCTAAATATTTAGCTAAATTTAGCAAACACATAATATTGTTAAAAAAATAAAACAACATGAACTGCTGATTTACTGAACTGCTACGACATCACACTATACTTGAGATATTCTGGACGAAATCAGCTCTGGTGTAATACTGCATTAAAACTGTTATACATTCTTTATAATTAATTAAGTTAACGCTGATTAAGTTAAACCAACAGCCCTATAATAAAAGAAACATTATCAGTGATTAAGATGATAAATAATACATAGATGGTGCTGGTTAATGTTCAGTGAGACAAAAGAAAAAAGAAAAATTGTGGCAGTGGAAAGATTGATTGAAGCAGAGACGTTTGGGATTCATAAACTCCCAAAAAATCCTATCCAGACTCCCATAAAACGTCTGGGCCTTTATTTCACTGCCTCTTCTGGCACTGCTGCCAGTCATCGAAGGTCTGGATTTTCACTTCTGCCAATCAAAAACAACTCCCTAACGGCCTCCCACTGAAAAGTAAATGCACTCAAAGTCTTTGAATAAAAAAAACACACAAAAAAAAAACAACAGGGTGGATTTGAGTAACAATCAAAGTTCCTGGCAGGAAATCTCTACAGAGAGGCTTGGCCGACAGCAAGCGGACAGGTCATGGATAGAGAATGAAGGGCTGAGGAAGAGGCCCCTGGAGCTGATGCTGCAGAGACGTGAAGAGAGAACTCTAAAGTGGTGGTTCACACAGAAACGAACGAGTCATCATTTACTCACCCATCCTACTTGCATGGAACACAATAGAAGATGTTTAACACAATATCCAAGCTGCTTGTGATACATGATCCCAATTCGCATGAACGGTATCGAAAAACCTCTTTTGTGTTCCACACAGGACAGAAAGTCATTTGAAATGAAAAGAGGGAGAATAATAATGATGATTTAGTTTGGGGTCCTGTCCCTTTAAGGGTCCACAGGGCAGTATGGAAGAGGGAATAATACTCTGCTGTAATGGCCTGTCACTCAAACAGAGTTTTCATTTAGAAAATAGATCTCTAGTGCACCTTAATTACATTTTACCCCTTTGGACACACACACCATCACACTTTACTGGAATTTAGTCTGTGTGTCTGTGTGTGTGTTTGTGTGTGAGAGAGAGAGAGATAGAGAGCATTTGCTTGCAGTGGGTTGATCAGGTTTAGCCTTTAGATGCAGGGCACTAATTAAACCCTCATCTCTCTCAGTAATTAAGAGTTGGTTAAAACACAGTGGAGTGTTTTCACTACAGATAATTACTAATTATACATTAAGAAAGAAACGTCCTCACATCCCATCTTTATTAATGCTCGCTGATCAGTGAGATGAGGATAAGCTGCCATTGTCGTCATTCACATTTATAGAATAATAAATCCTGGTAGAGGGATTATGAAAATCATCCGTGTCTATAAACAAGCTTCACAGAGTGGTATTTTGGATCCTCCATTTGATCTGAATGTCTTATGATTAATGCAGCAATAAGAATAACAAAACAAGGCTCCAAAATAACAAAGGCCTGCTGAGCCGAGTTTAAGGTTACCATGTTGTCACTATGTTACATTTATTAACGACTTATAATATATTTCAACTATGTGAGTATTATAAATCCAATATAATTTAATTGAATAAATTATAAACTACTTATTAAAATAAAGCTTAACACTTAATGCAAAATGTTGACAAAATGTATAAATACAATAAATCAGATCTTGGAGGTGATGGACAGAGTCCAGAGAAAATTCTATTTTATTCAGAGCTATGAAACACTGACAACAAATACTTCTTATCAAGCATTATTTCACCCAACTGTTGTGTGCAATCTTTTTTTTTTTTTTTTTAATCCATCGCAGCATCAAGTTCATGTTGTGGGTGTCTGTAACCCTCTTTATTTCATACAGTGTGAGAATTCACAAAACGCCTTTTGTAGAGAAGTGGAAAGTGAGAGTTGCTTGTGCAGCACAGAGGATGTTAGTGGGAGGTACTCACGCTGGCCCCAGCGTCCTGTGCGTGGGTTCAGGTAGTTGGGGTAAAGCCCATTGGGTCTGTCCATCTTAGCCAGTAGCTTCCGGATATGCATCACCTAAACCACAACACAAACAGAGTACACAACAGGACAAAAACACGAGGGCCAACACAGCCACACAACACTCACACCCCCCCAAGCGTACCTTTTGATAGTAGGCAGGGTTTCCAGTCAGATACGTCAGGTGCACAAACTCCATGTGCAGTGTCCCAAACTCAGCCAGAATACTGCTTCCTGCAGACGCCCAGCCCCAGTTACGTCCCACTCCACTGAAACAGACAGAAGGAAACACCCATTACATATAGTATGTTCCCTGCTAACTAAAAGCAAACATCCACCTTTATACGCTTGCAGTGCATAGACAATGAAGAATTACTGCAAGCTCATTTAAATCAAACAGTTCCTTCTGGCTTCAAACGGATTCACTGCCGCCCATCGCTCCTCCGTCAAGTCCAATATCCTGTGCTCCACTTGTACTTCTCATTTCCATGCAGAATGTATCCACAGTGTGTGTGCAGACTACGAAAGGCCGCTCTACGTCAATGGGGATTAATAAAACACAGCGTCGTTCTTTCCCTCGGGATTAAAGACACCCAAAATGCGGTGGTCTCGTCTGTTCCCGAGCAATTTGTTCTAAACACCCAATTAATTCACAAAAGCCGTGTCAGGCTGAATTTGACCCTCCTTCCTCCTCAAACACAAAAAAACCCTTAATGCACATTCACAATGCGCTCTGCAGATTAATTGTGCAATTTTCATTTCATTCTAATAAAATTATGTGGAAAGTCGAGTTGAACAGGGAGAAAGCCACAGGGATTTTCATAGACGCACAAGGTCTAACAGCCTTCCATTATGTGGCAGCCCCCATCAGGACAATGAGGGGAGGACAGACAGCATGTGAAGAGGGACAAAAAACCTGAAAGGATGAACGAGTGAGAGGGAAGGTGTGTTAATAACATACCTCTTCAAATTGACCATGGCCCAAGGGATGCCTGTTGGGGTGTTGAAGGCAGGAAGCAGCTTTTCTGCCAGCTGGACAGCCTTCACCTTAAAAACCTAAAAGAGACAGAGACATACAGAGGAGATGAACCACAAGGTAGACAAAGCGAAACACACAGGTGGACAAAAAGGATCAAGTCAGCTCTAGGGAATAAAGAAAAAGAAAAAAACAACTGTGTGGGTGAATCACACAAAAAACGTGTCAGAAGCATTTTTCTATTATTTTGATTCAGCGTGAAAAAACAATTATACTTACACAGTTACATAATGAAAATATAGCCTATTGAAGACCATTATTTCTCTTCAAAAATCTCTTGGCATAGCGTGTTCAGAGTTATTATAATAGTTAAAGAATTTCTGCATAATGAAATTAATTCTATTCAGCAGACAAATACTTCATACTTAAATAAAAGAAATATTATTATGGAAATAACTCAATAAATAAAATGTGCATTACTGTTCAGAATGCCAATAAGACTTCAAGAAAATAAAGCCTTAAATTGTGATTGTATAATATGAAAAATGTTTTTTTAAGCCTTTTTCATGGTTTCCATAAAAATATCTTGAAGCAGAATTTATTATTTAACATAAATTTGACAAATCTAATGTCTTAAAGTTATAAAACAGGCTTTATTTTCTTTTCTCGGCAATGAAGCAGACATGGTCTTGGTGATGGGTTTTGTGAGATTCACATCTGTAGCTCAACTCACTATTGTCAGAAGAGAGATGATGTAATGGGACCTTGTCATAAAGCTCATATTTTGAACTGAGACAACCTTTACCAACAGCTAGAGTATAACAACAACTACTTCTGCATAAAGACACATTCAAAGCAAAGAAGAACCTAAGATAAAAGCACCTTTAGACACTTCAGCATAGACACAGAGAGAATGACTTCACCTTTCCAACAGTGCAGAGTATTATTAGTTGTCGTCGATGCCAGCAATCAATTTTTTATTTTTCCCTCAACAGTAACTGTGTCATCATAATTTCGGCAAGACTGTCTGACTAGAACTCTGCCATCCCACCAAGTGCTTTTGAGCAAAAAATGGCTTAAAAATATCTTGTGCTGATGACTCACAGCCAGACTCCTCTGAGCAGGGGAAGATCTGTTGCTCATGTCAGAGCGGGAGCTGTGCGGTTGATCGTGTTTTTAGGACCGAAGATAGAAGGAAGCCGTAGCAGAAAAAAGTCAAAAATAGTAAAGTAAAAAGAAAACATGCTAAATAAATCCTTTTTTTGAATCAAAGGCTGGGGACAAAGAATAAAGCAGATGCTATTTGCATCCAAATTGTTAAAGAATATTTAAAAAAAAAAAAAAAAAACCTTCAACAGGGCTATTATTGTGTAATCGCAGTTATAACTGTCATTTATTTATTAAAACAATTATATTATGATATATTAATATTATGATGATATATGATATGAATTTTAAGCAGCATCATCACATAAATCATTGTTATTATTCAGAAACATTTATTATTATTATCAATGTAAAAAACTGTTAATATTTTTGAGGAAACTGCTACATTTTCTCAGGAATCTTTGATGAAAAGAAAGTTCATTAGAACAGCATTTATTCAAATGAGAAGTGTTTTGTGATATTATACATTTCTTTATGGTTTAATCAATTGAATGTTTTCATGCTGATCAAAGTATTCATTTCTTTAAATACTTTTTTTTTAAACAATGTGCATGCATATGTATGCGTATGTCTAGATAACAAAGTTTATTTAATTTGGGTTGTCTACGAAATCACCACTGCACATTCTCGCCACTTTTATTCAAAATAATTTGAGTTTTTTTCTTTTGAAATAGTTATTGCATTTCAAAAAGACTATTGCGGTGCAAATGCATCCCGTTTGATTTACACCAGGTGCAAACGGTTACTTAGACGACAGAACATAAAGGATGACAGAAGACAGAGAAGGAAGCCTAATTTAGGCTGAACGAGTGCTTCCCTCAGGATTACTAGTTGGAGCAGTGTCTATTTGTGAGTGAGTATGTGTGTAATTCCCAGAATGCAGATTTCGACGCTGAAGCCTAATCTGGTTGATGCGGATCATAAGCGCCAGAGATGATCCTGTTATTACACATATGAGAATACGACCACGGACATTCCCCACGATACAGCTTCTGCTCTCTGTTCACAAACACACAGCACAGCACAGCCCGAGATGTTCCTTAAACGTCTAATGGAAGCATAAAAAGAGACTATGGAGAACACACTGGAGACGGAGGAATGAGTGTTTGCACAGAGGGTTCCACAGGAGTTCAGGGTTAAAGCTGGATTTCTGCCCTCTCTCTTTTGCTCTGCGTCTCTGTATGTTTGTGCATCTGCAGCCCTTTTATGACAAACCTTCTGCCTGGTGTTTATTCTATTCGTCGTCATGGCAGCACAAGCGGGAGCTGCCAATCAAGGCCGACACAAACGCAGCCAATCACATCACAGCATCAGAGACATCGGCTAATGAAGAAATTAGGCTGTCGTCTGCGAGAATGTTTATGCGCGTTTAGTACAATGCTTCTGATCTCTTCAAAAGCAAACAGGGACAGGTGCATTTCTATATTTACATTTCAAACACATTTTCTGCCTTTATTTCAAATGATTCCTCCAGGTTTATAAATACACTGCGCAGCGTTACAAGTCGACATGGAAAATCACTCAAGGTCTACATATACAACCACATATGATGCAGCTTTCAGGAGATTCATTAATCAGGATATCAGTTTTCTTCCTCCCTTTATTTAAGCATTATTATTATTTAAGGCTATTAGTAATTTTAGAAAATCTCTAATCAGTACAAGAAATTTTTATTAAACTGTATATTTTTGCTAACAAAATTTCACAGAAAGCTGATTTCTCCCATACGTACCTCAACTTGACATAGTAACCACTGATAAGCTACCGAAAATATATTGTAGAAACTAAATTTCCTGTAAAGCTGCTTTGCAACAAGTTTTATCACAAAAAGTGCTCTACAAATAAGCCTGAATGAAAAATGCAGGTTTTAATAAAATCATTGTAGTATTGTAACCCATTTTGTCTACATGCAGTGCTGAAAAAACCCCCACCATGTAATGTAGTGTAATGGATTAGAATAACACTTTTATAATTCCCATTACTCTCAATGGTGCTAAACGCAGTACAACTTAAACATTACAAATAATGAGACAGTGTTTCCCTTTAATTACATCAACGAGATATTGGTAAAAGGTCCTTTAATAAAAATTCGTGTTTCATTTTGGGATGAAGAAACACTGATTGACCAATTATTTAGTCTCAGTTCTCAGCTGGCCCAGCGTACGATGCGTCTCATTTTACACTGATGAGTGTTGCAAACAAAACCACAGCTGGGATGTCAAAATAAACACCAGCACCGGTGGTCTTGATATTCAAAGCCAACATTTCCTTATATAACCACTTGTTAGGCGCTCCATGAAGTTAACTTAATAGCTCATAAAACCGCCAAAGCTATGTTTCTGGTAATTTCCAGAGAATTTTGGACAAACTCATGCAAAACAGCTACAAACCAAGGGCTGGAAAACCAAATAGATGTATAAAGAAAGGCTAGTTATTTGTATTTGAGGAAGAGATTTAATAGGAGATGACATGTCCAAAGTCTGCAGCACATCAAACACGCAGATGAGTAGCTGACAAACATTCTCTCATCCATCAAATCCCTTCTTCAATCTCTGTCCTTATCTTGCCTCCGCTGGGCCCGGGGCTGCGGTTCTCTTCTGCCTTTGATGAGATCCATGTTTGACAACACAAGAGTGTGCTGCTCTCTAAAGTGACACCGCATATTCTCTACCACTGAGAAGGATATACAACCACAGGACAGCGCATCAACAGAGAGCGACGGGGAGGGGAGAGAGAGAAAGCTAACTGCTTCATAATGCCTGGAGTAAACACCATTTTTTTCACACCGTCTCTGATGTAATAAATGTGCAAATCAAGACAAAAAACAAATATTTGCCTGTGTTGTTCAGTTACAGCCTATGAACCTGTTTGGCTTGAAGGAATCTTAAGAAATAAAGTGTCCGTCGGCACTGTTTTTTAGAGAAATCTATTGATTCGTCCAGTAATTGGGCTGTTAAACACACAGTAATTGAACCATCTCACAAAGAATGCCAGAATGTCTGAGCTTCCAGAGGAGCAAAAGGTAAAGAAAATATATTTGATTTTCGCACAAGGAATCCGCATTTGTGTTTGAATGAAAGGAAGAAAAGTGCTGTCTAAATTACTGTTAGATGGGAGATATACAAGTAATTTATCCAAAATTGCTGGCTTGCTGGAGAGGTACCTGGAAAATGCTATTAGGGTCTTAACCACCAAAAAAAAAAAAAATCTATAAAAACACATATTCTAGGAAGTATTTAAGAAAGAGTTATTTACAGTAGATATGCTTCTGTTTGCTTTGCCTTACATAACCTGTAAACTAAACAATGTAATCAAAATTACACAGACAAATAATTTACCTAATAATAATAATAATAATGTATAATTATATAAGATAACAGAGCCCTGCAACTACGTGAAGGTCAATTTAGGACATTAAATATGAGTGTATGACAAAAAAATGATATTCCTCTCCAATAAAAACCAGTTGCTGAGTGGTCTGCTTTATTAAACTCCTTTCATTCTTAACTCCACACTATACATGGTTACACTTTATTTCGATAGTCCATTTATACAATCTACTAACTGTAAGTAACTTTGCAACTACATGTCAACTTATTCTCATTAATTCATGACTACATATCTACTAACTCTCAGATTAGACTGTCAGGGTAGGTTTAGCGTTAGTAGAATAAGTTGACATATGACGTATGTTGTGTACTCATCAAAATAAAGCCTACTAATACCCTATTGACTGCTAGGTGACATGTAGTTGCAAAGTTACTTACTGTTAGAAGAATAAAGTGTTACCCTATACATCTTACTCTCCCCTAAATACCTAAAATTGTCATTACTTACATCACGAAAATGCAGACATAAAGGATGCTGTCTGAGGAAAGGCCATAAGAGTTATCGATTATTAACCATTGGGATAGCAGGTTTCTATGTTGCTCATAAATACTATTATATAATTTACTAGCAATACATTAAAGTGCTCCTATTATGGGTTATGAAAAGATCATATTTCGTTTTCGGGAGTATCCAACAACAGTTTAACATGCATGCAAGGAAAATGAAGAAAAGAATATGCATTTGTTTTCCTCTTATTTGATAACTGACTCCCAAACGATTCGTTCAAAGATTACTTTTTCCCGAATCTCTCAAATGCAAATTCCGCAGCGATTGGTTCGATTTAATTAAAAGCAGCATTTGTGAGCTTTTAGTGCTCCAAAAGCGACACCAAGAGGCAAAGAATAATTTTTTTTAATAAACATTTCTTCTCCCAAGTCTGTGTGCGCAACGCTTCGTGTTGACGTCAATATGAAACAGCGTGAGATTCGTTCGTCTCGTTTCAGTGATTCAGAGTCGACTCTTTCTTTTGAAGGAAAATAACTTTATTTTCAGATGTTTTCATTCACTTAGAGTTGTGTTACACACCGAATGAAAGGTAATCCACAAGATGGGCACTTTAACCAAATGGCAAAATGTATTAATTTACAAACTGCTACAAGTGCTTTTAAAAAGATAGTATTGTGTAAGCAACCACACGTAGTCGTTATTAATCAAAAATCTCACATCTAATCATAACTAATGTGTTTTATTCACTAGTATTTATCTGAGACCTTATTTGAACTGTTCATATAGATATTTAGCATTATAGTAGCAAGCCAGATCTGAACGTAACCATGCAAAATAAATTCTTGCTGTCAATGAAGAAGCAGACTATGGCTTTTTGCTTAACATACAGCATATACCAAACTAGCCATCCAAACTCTGGCCTCTTGCTACTTTAGATCTAAATTCATCTCTTCACTGCCATCATGAAACAAACTGTCAAGACATGCAGGCATGAGAGATCTGAAGAACAAGGGAGGAAGACTGAGAAAGAAAGATGAAAGTGAAGGATAAAATAGAAGACAAGAGAACCAAAAGACAGGAGGAGGAAAGGACAGAGGGACAGCAGAGTAAACATCATCCATCACTGCACCGCTAGAGCCGGCTGACAGAGAAAGAAAGAATGGAGGATGTGGTCTTGCACAGGAGAGATAACCTCCAAAGCGGATAAAAGTATGGAGTCCTCGGTCTTATTCAGATCAGATCCGAAGATCTTCTCTAGAAAAACCAGCCACACATCAGTACACAACTCTCTCTACTCCGGACCCTCTTACATTCCCTCCACCCCCAGCGGCTTTCTCTATCCCGCCTGATCAAAAATCTTATTAAAGAGGCAGGGTGTTTCAATCTATGACACTGCACTCAGTCAGTGCTTCTACCCTCTGCTCCATGCTGCCTCCACTGCATATAGGGGACATATATACAGAACCTTCCTAACACCAAAGAGATGCAGAGTATAATACCCAGAGAAGGTTTTTCATTAGCATCCCTATACATCTCAATAGCAACTGCTGGCGCTTGCATGATCCCCTGGAAGAAAGCAATTTTAAAAGTGTCATCTTTGCTCATGGGCACTTGCTTTTGAGAAGGTTTTTGAATAGCCGTCAATGAAGAAAGATGCTTTGGTTCCCATAATGCTGAAGTTACCCTATCTACCAGGAGAGACTGCACATCTTTATTAAAAATAAACAAATAAATTCTCAAACTGCTTTAAGTAAAAAGGTGGTCCTGCATGTGTTGATTTCCTACGACACTTCAGACTCTGAGATTGCAGACATTAAGAGAGATGCGTGTTCATGGATTAAACGAAAGCATTTGTTTCTGCTTTTTAAAAGTTCATCACAAGTGCAATTTATTCACCTAGTGAAGGTAATTAGTTACCCTTTCAGTCGAATCACTTCGACGTTACATATGGGAACTCGCCAGAGAGACCGATTTGCCTTTGAG
>JAUCMU010000151.1:12097460-12112235 GCA_032275025.1 Enteromius treurensis
GGCGAGTTCCCATATGTAACGTCTCCGTTCCCTCCTTCAGGGAACGTGGGTTACGATAGTAACCTAGACGTTTTTACAGCTCCTTCATGCAATCCATCAAAAGGATTGTATAAATTAAATGATTCCTGAAACAATTTAATATAATCACTTTCAGCCCACGCTGTACTGCATGTCTACGACAGTAGATATGCAGGAACCACTCTGAACACGGTGGGATTGTACGGAGGACTCCCAGGTGTGTCAAAACACTGTACTGAAGGAACAAAAGGTCACTCGGGAGAGAGACGCAGGCAGGCAGGGGACAGAAAAGTGTGATGACTTTGTATGCAAGTGTGGCGAGTCCCACGTCCAGTATCTAAACTCATCTAATGAAGTGTGTGGAGCGGCGATGAGGTCGTGCCGCATGGCTGCAGTTTAATTCCTTCGCATTTTCACCTTCAGACTAAAAAGGAGGAGAACACTGTGATATGCAGCGGCAGAGATACGCTGCACTGGGATGAGGAAGAAGAGAGAGAGAGACTATTTGTGCCCTTCTCCATTAATGTCCATGGGCAGATAAGACAGAAGGGAAGCGTTAATTAACATGGGCTTGAGAGAGGGACATTTATTTCCCCTGAAAAACTGTTCTTATTTCTCTGAGCCAACAGCACTGCCCTAAGATAAAGTCGCTCTCTGTCCAGATCTTCATCTACGTGACAGCCTGCACAAACTTCTCATCTTCTGAAATAACTATGACACTGAACAGGGCAGACAGAAAAGAAACATGCACACAAACTTGGATAAATCAATAAGCAATGATAACGTACCTCCTGTCCGGAGAGGTAGTATGCAGCCAGGAGCCCTCCAATGAAGCGGATGTTGACCTCAAAGACAGATACTTCTGCATTCTGTTGAAACAGAGGGGGAAAAAGAGAAAGAGCATGAGCAAAATGGTAAACTTTTTCAGGTTTTTTTTTAGGAATTAAATTTTTTTTTTATAAAGAGTCTAAATCAAACAAACAGAAACTTTCATTTGGGGGGGAATAATTATAATAAACATTTAAAAAAAAGGACAAAACATTATTCGTCTTAAATGTCACATGACTGAAGCTCAAGGGCTGGTTATGGTTAAAAAAATGTTGATACTGATACCATTACCTTGAGTTTCTATACTGGTTCCTGAACGATACCTTTTTTCCAAACCAATTTTATGAAATCAGTTTTAACAAAATGTTTTTCAGCTTGTTGACATTTAAACAAACTCAATACCTCATCTACTGAGCCACTGCACGGAAAAAAAATATATCCAACACTAGGGCTGGGCGATAAAATGATAACGATATGTATCGCGATGTGATTGATATCAATAAATGTGTTCAATAAAACGTTCGCAATTTTTTATTCCTAATCGGAAGAAAACACTAGTGATGGGTCGTTCTTGAATGATTCGTTCATTTTTTAAACTTGAACTTGGGAAGAACAAGTCATCTCGGGGAGTGATTCATTCAGTCGTTCATGCGCATTGTGAAAAGTTCTTACTGGAATTAGTTCAGCCGTTTCGAGTCTTTAGATTTGAGTCGACTCGAAAGACTCGATGGATGACCTAATAATTTCTCTTTTGGGCTCTGACTGCATTTGATAGGGTTATGGGGCCATCACGTTATGAACAAACGAACCAGAAAGACTTCAGATAAGAGGTGAAATGAGCTAATCGTAGACTGTAAGGCCCAGGTATACAATCAATGAATCTTTTTTTATTTCTTATAGCATTACAGTATTATATTGTTTGTAGTGTGATCAGCACGTGTGTACGTATCTACTGGGATTACTAGTGTTAGGGAAAAAAAACATTTTATTTATACTTTTTTAAAAATGAACGAGATGACTAGAAAAAAGATTCGTTAATTTTGCTGAACGAGACTCAAATGAACGAGTCTGTAGGATGATCCGAACTTCCCATCAATAGAAAACAGAGGTTGCGAAGCTAGTTTGGTTGCATTAACAAAGGCACTCACTCTCTGGTAACCTAGCAACGTAGGGAGTGATACGCTAACAGCCAATCATGTAACAGTATTACGTTTTGTTGCGCCATATCGTTGTCTCGAGCTGGTCTGCTGGATTGCTCTTCATAAGCAGAAAATGAGAGCCGCAGCAAGCGAGGAAATAAACGAGGAAAAGTCAGCTCGCCAGTATGGCAGTTTTTGGATATTATAAGTCTGACCGTAGTCAGACCAATGTCGTCTGCAAATTATGCAAGACCGTCGTCCCCGCCAAGACTCTTAATACCTTGATCTCCCACCTTAGCCGCGCTTACCCTTTGAAGCACAGCCGTATTCAACCAACAACATCTGTAGCTGCAACACCGCACAAGCAGCAGACCACCAAGAATCTAAACGCTACAAAGATATAACGGCAGTGGCATTATGTTTACTTTTTTAATTATTTGAGTTTTCTATGGTTGGTCTTAATAACTGAGGGGATTAAGATCAGAGGAAGGTTAAATTTAAAATAAAAATATAGAAATGTAATATATTTTTCTCCTGGTCCTTATTTTCAACGGGTCATAAAAATATCAATAATTATCGATATCGACCGATATGAAACACTGATGTCGTGATACTAGTTTCAGCCACATCGCCCAGCCCAATCCAACACAATGAATCAGTGCAAATTAGTTTGAATAAAGTTCAAATAGTTTTCAGTTTACACATCTGTTGTGCAACCTTTACTTTAGAGCATTATTATTTATTCTTACAATAGCCTTATACGTACAATATAGCCAGTAAATTTTCCCCTCTGAAGATTTTGTGCATTTACATTTTTTTAAGGCATAAAACATTTGTCTTTTAATTAGGGATGCATGGATCTGACTTTTTCAGTCCCGATACCGATGCCTGGGCTTTGTATATCTGTCGATGCCCTATACCGATCCTATACCATTGTTGAATTAATATTATAAACTGCATACCTTATATCTTCCTTCCACCATGTAGAAGAAACTAAAGGCACCAAACCTTCCTAACTAAACATTACTTTCCTAACTAAGACAAAACAGATGTAATTTATGAATACTTATTTATTTGTTTGTTGAAGAACAATTGTGCATTCAAATCGAAAATAGAATGTAATCAAACTTCTTAAAATAAATTTTATACACGCGGATGCAATGCACTGATACATGTTCCCTACCGTTTACATTCACGTAATACGTAATCGACTCGGTCTACCTGAATGCTAGTCAAAACGGACAATTTGAAATCATTGTGTGTGTAATTCTCCATTCAAGAGTAACTTACTCGCGCTGTGTGAGACGTGCTAACGTTATGTGTGTATGCTTCAGTGTCTGCGCTCAAAAACCGGACTGAATTGAGTTCTCTCTTCCATCTCCAAACATATCCATATGCGTATAAACGTTTTAGGAGACGTGCAGCAAGTGTATAGCTTATAAGTACAGTTCATGTACACATCTAACCTCTGAACCACGCAGCACATTCGTTCTGAAACCATCTCTTTCCAATCGTCCTCCATAACATTTTCGTTTTCATTTGTTGATGAAAATGTCAATAGATTTTCGTCATAGTTTTAGTAATTTCAAATTAGTTTTCGTTCGCCATCATCTCGTTTTCTTCAGTGAAAAAAATGCCGTTGACGAACATTATGACGAAAATTATTTGTCAACGAAATTAACACTGATCTCCACACAGCCGACTCTTTGGCTCGCTCCATGTTACTTATGCTCCAACTGTTCCAGCATGTGACACACGAGCTGCTATTGAATGATGTAGGATCTGCTGCGACCTATATTTACAGTAACTGGCTGCGACGGAGGAAGCAAAAAAAAAAAAAAAGCTGTTTTTTCAATATCGGGGCCGATATCCGATCCTACTATCGGATCGGTGCACCCCTACTTTTAATTGAAGTATTGAAGTTTATTATATTCAAATATATAATCAGTTTAATATTGTAAGGAGTGCTGTTAATAATTCTGAAGAAAATACAAGTGATTTTTCCTTTCAGGACATACCTGTTGCACTGCATATAATTCAAACAAACATTTAATCCGCTTTATTAATGTGCATGAAATATCTACACAACAGCCATGCAAAACTCCCAAATGAACTTCAAATCTACATCAAAGCTGACACAATAATCCCTCACTGAGACTCATCAACATCCATCTTGTCAGCGTCAACCTTTATTTAGAGAAAATTAGCATGAAGCAGTTTTCCCACTCGAACAAAGATCACACCGCAAACAGCTGCTAATCACACACATACAAAGTCCCGTGTAGCAAAAGTATGGAATGATTTTAGACACAAAATGATTAATAGATGCGCACACAATTATCCATGCGCAACATACATTTAGTGAGTATGTGGATATTCAGGATTAAATACTTGTGCAGCGATTTGTCCAAATAAAGGCATGTTTGCTAATAAAACTGGTCTGTTCTTAATTAATATATCATAAATTGCGCACGCAAAAGGGATTCTGTGCATCTGTGGATCAGGTGAGACGTTCATTTACTGACGTTTTATTGTTTTGTTCGAGTTGATCTTGTTCGGTTCATTTAGATTTTGAGACTTCATTTTTCGCATTTTTACAGCTTTTCACAACACACACACACAACTACCTGCGCACAAGAATCACTGCAATCCATTAACGTGCAGACGATTTGGAAAAATGCGTTTCCACATTAAAACAAATGGTGTTCAACTGGTGTCTGCAGAATTATGAATTACATTAATGTAATTATTAGTAATTTTGTGAGTATAAATGTTCTATTTTCTATTAAAATGTCATAATTTGCGCGTGTGAAAGGGAATCCGCGCGTGCATTTATTGATTTCTTGCTTGAGTCAATACTGTTCGGTTCATTTGGATTTTGAGACTCACTTTGCACGGATTTTAGCGTGGTCGAAACACACGCAAACGTTCACTGAAAGACAGGTAGTTACCACTAGGTGGCAGTCAACAACGTCCCCAAGACGCTTCAAGAAAGCTACTTGCAAACCCAAAAAACTCGGTCCGAGTTCACAGAGGGGAAAAAGCCGCTTTAAACAAAAAGGATACTCAAACCAAATATTGATTTAATTTAATTAATTGAAGTTAATGGATAAAGAATATTCATTTACGACATTATTTTTGCCTGCCTAAAACTTTTAACAGTACTGCAGCTTTGCAGAGAGCTTTCTTGAATCGTCTTGGAGACTTTGTTCCTCACAGTTCTTCTGAATTTAGTCTCAGTTTATTCTGTTTCTTCATGTTACCTCAGGCAAACTGGATGATGATCAGATCAGATCTCTGTGTGGAGCAAAAAAAATATCACTGGATTATAAGAGTTAATGGCAAAATGAATGTTTGGAAATGTGAACTAGGGTTGGGTCGATAGACGATGCCACAATGTTGTTTTTGTCAGTCGTGGGGCGGGGTTTGCTGTTTTAGTTACAACTAAACACAGTCTAAAATCATTCCATACAAAAGGAACTAATTTAACGAGTAGCAAAAAACAGTAAACAGTAAAGTTCAACGGTATGGCTGTACAAGCTCCACAAATCCTGTTTTAGCCCTGTCACAATCTCATAATCCACAGCACCTAAAAACAGCACCTGTTTTTGTATAACGCTTATGAAATATAAGCAGGTTTTCCAATTCTGAACATAACGCTGCTAAAGCGCCTTAGATCGACTAGGTTTTACACTAATTTGATAAGACAAGAACATGCATTAACCAACTCCTTCCACTTAGCATTCATTTAGCATGTCTATTAATTTTGACAAAAGTGAACGTGCACCAGATTTATTCAGATATGACCGTTCCCTAACCAAGGTCCATTAATTCAGTTTTTGGTTTAACAGCTGCGATTAATGCTGATGGCCGGCAGCCTCATCCATCATAACAGAAACAGAGAGAGAGAGAGAGAGAGAACAGAGAGATGCATTTCTTCTGTGGAACACAAAAGATTATATTTTAGATGTCTCAGCAACTTTTTGTAGATATAATGAAAGTCAACAGGGGCCTAATCAGAAGGTTTGAACCCCATTGAATTTCATTGTAAAGACAAAAACAGATCAAGCTGTCTGGTGTGTGCTTGTTTTTTCTACTTTTATTTATACACATACTATTCATTTTATTATAAAATGATGGGCAGCACTTTAATAAAAGGTAATTAATGTACTGTAAACATTTCATAAAATCAAATGCAATCATTATTAATTCTCTTTTATATTATATTTTTAATCTTGAATAGTCTCATCAAGGCTGCATTTATTTAATCAAAATACAGTATAAACTGTCATTTTTTTTCTATTTAAGAAATGTGTATACTTTTTTTTTACCAAGGATAGATCAAAGAATTGTTATTTATGTATTTCGATAAAAATTTTTATATAGCCTTGATTAGCATAAGAGACCACATAAAAACAATAATAATAATATTTATAATTACAAATCCTACTGGTCCCTATCTTTTGAATGGCTGTGATGGCACAGCAAAAATTTTCAGCAGTCATTACTACAGTACAGTCTTCAATGTCACATGATCATTCAGAAATCATTCTAATAATTTGGTGTCCAAGAAACAATCTTCAATGTTGAAAACAGTTACAGCTACGCAATTTTTTTTGAAAACCCAGGGTTCTGCACATGCTTCCCTTCCTCACTTATGCTTTGCAGTTTAATGCCCTCCTCCAAAAATCCTTCCAACACATCCATCCCACTGTGACATACTGAGCCCTCAGCGGCCAGACCCGACGGTCCAAGTGTGAGTCATCCTTCAGAGTGCACACGCTTTGTAAGATATACTTGTCCAAAAGTAACAGTGAGGAGGGGGAGAGAGAATTAGGTCACTGCTGGAAAAGCCAAAAAGATGAACTAAACACGCAGAGGAGACTTCAGGCGCTGAGAGTCCACCAGATCTGCTCAAAGAAAGGTGGCAGAAGGGAGACGGGAGAAAAATCACACAACACGCGGACACCAGAGAGTTGATAAAGCCAAGAGTACCATGCAGGTTCTCCATATCTGATAGAGGACAGGCTGAAAAAACAACTGATAGGGAGAGAAACTGGAGAAATCCCATTAATGGGTCAGGATGTGAATACAGACAGAGAAGGAGAGCAGGAGACACGGGGCCCCTGGGGCCACTTGCCGGCCCCCGCCTTATTCTCTGACGTCTCTTTGTCTGCCATTTTTTCCTTGACATCACCGGCTAATTCCAGAGGCAGAGCGGCTCACATTGTTTCCATGGCGCCAGTCTTGTCTCCTGGATACGGTGATGTGTCACATCAACTCAACACGTTTTCCACGGAGTGCCACCACAATCTGATCAAATACGGAAAGATTCACACAAGCTGAGGACTGAAGTCTTTGAGGGGTTACGGCGTGTCGAATGACTGTTAATACAGCTGTGTCAGCCCACTGCCAAACTATACAGCTTACCACTGTGAAACAACAGCATCCTGAGATAGAACTAGATAGTGTCTGTTTTTGTTTGCAGACAAAGCCAGGTGTTGTTGGTAACTGTGTGTGTTTGAGTCTTGGCCACTTACCACACTAAAATCCAAGTTTTGTTCGATCCACTCTTGGCCATCCTTAAACTCATTGTGAAGGCCCATTATGTAAAGGGTATCCAGGGCATCTACTATAGTGGCCCCCATCTGGGAATTACCTGCAGAGAGGACGCAGATATGAATATTTACTGAATACATATGCACCACAGTAATTAAAAAGTACAAATTTAAAGTTACATAACCAGGTCAGTCTGATGTAATTAATATCAATATGAATTAGTACCAAATGTTTGGAGGGTAAAGAAAGATTTTTTTTTCTCAAAGGGAAAAGCATGCAAAAGTTAATCATTTAAAATATGTATACTTTTTCTTCAGATAACTGCTGTTGTGTGAGGTTTGCTTATTAAACAACATTTCCAACAGATTCGAACAGCGATTGGCACATTTATAGCCGCGGGTTTTAAGAAAATGCTAAATGTTAATGAGCCCTCCTAGCACTCCTAGCAAAGAACAGAAAGATTGGGACCTTATTTAGCTGAAGCACAACAGCGGCCCATGTAATGAAGACACGATCTGTGCTGTCTGAAGAAAATGTGGACACTTTCATCTTTCTTAACTTAAAAAAAAAAAAAAAAGTAAAATAAATTATTGAAACGGAGTTCCATTTAAAAACAAAATTGTTAGTTTCTTTCTATTATGGTTTTGTTTATAAAGGAGGTTTTGTTTTATTTGCTGCTAAGAAGAAACCCTAGAAGATATGTGAAGCATAGCTCCATTGTTGTTCAAAGTAAAAGAAAAAAAAAGAAAAGAAAAAAAAAGATCATAATTTTATGTTAGTTTTAATAAATAGAAATGTGAAAAAACTTTTCAAAAATCAAAAATACAAAAATTTTATGTTTGCTGTATCGAATACATACCGAACTGTGACACCGCTTTATCATATTGAACCGAGCCGTAATTTTTGTGAACCGTTACACCCCTAATATATATATATATCTCTAGAATTTTCAGCATAGGGGCACATCCACTGTGAGAGACATAATCTAAAAAGAAACATTCAGAAATTTTTTTTTTAATAATATTTATTTGGGAATTACTGTCAAATAAGTATTTGATCACTTGCTTATCAGCCAGATTTCTGATCCTCAGAGACCTGTTATTTCCCTTTTAAAATAGTCCAGCTACACTCTAACATTCTAAATTAGTAGCACCTGTTTGAGGTGGTTAGCTGTCATAAAGACACCTGTGCACCCCACAATCAGCCAAAGTCTAAGTAACAACATGGGCAAAACCACTTCATAAAGCTGGAAAGGGCTACAGGGCAATTGCCAAGCAGCTTGGTGACAAAGAATAATTATATGAGAGTGTTTTTTATGTGCAAACAACGAGAAACTCTATTTGTGTAGTGTGCGCATGCAAAAAAAATAAAATAAAAAATAATTCCTATTTGAACAATTTGACAAGCAATGTGATCATGTAAACACTACATTCAGATTCATCAGAACCAAATATGTGCATGTAAACATAGCCACTGAGTTGAACCCAAGAAAGGAATCATGTAAAATATGCTGATTTGTGACTGATTTATTGGACAAGATCTGAATCAAATACATTATTTAGACATCACCACTACAAATCAAAATCACAAGATTTATTTTGTAAAAAGATTAATTTTGGGCAATTTTGCCTTAATATGACAGATCAGAGCTGACAGGAAGTGCAGTAGGAGAGAGAGAGAGAGAGAGAGAGAGAGAGAGAGAGAGGGGGCAGTGATTAGGAGAGGTCCTCGAGTTGGGAGTCGTACTCAGGACACCCATAGCGTAATGGTGCTGTATGACAGCACGCTTCCCACAAAGCTATCAGCGCTGACTAAACAACCCTTTTAAAGTTCCAGCTCATTTTTCAAGAATCCTGTTACCCACAAATAAAAGTAATCTTAAGAGTGGAAAACTATTGAGAGATGTTGTGTGGCATTTCTCTCTCAATCTGTAGAACCGCAGTGTTATCATCATTATTGTCAGGAACTCTAAATCACTCTAAAAATACCCATCAGCCCTCAGACTTTTAGCTCTTCTAATCTGTCCAGACTGCTGCTTCAGCTTGTCCAGAGGCACCCCAAATGGCCGCAGCCTTCCATGAACCACAAACACTTTTGCTTTTCTTCCCTCTTTTCAAAAGACTTGAATCCCTTTCCCCTTACGTCATTTAAGACTATAATAACTTTACTGCCTTCCTCTTTATCACCCTTTCCACTTCCTTTAATTTTCAGTGTTTTTAAGTCCCTTCCTATTCGACTATGGCATCATCACAAGATAAATCTCATCTACGACTTTAAAATAAAATTAAAAAAAATAGCTACAACCCAAAGCCCATAGAACTGGCTGCATATTCATCCCTCACTGCCTGATTTCCATTCCCATAAGTAAATAAAGTAAAATCCACATTCTCTGGCTTTCTCCTGGACTTGAAATCAGGCCTCATCATATTAAATGAATCTTGATTGGCATTTACACAAGGCTGGCATCCGGGATGCCAGACTTTTCTGGTGTAAATCAAATTGGACTCAATAAAGTTACTTGGGGAATTCCAATGGCAATCAGTCCAAGCTCTTCTCTCTGCTTCCTGCAAGCCATCTCTCCATCCCACACTCCCTCACTTTGTGTCATCCATGCCAGTTTCATTTGGCGACAGATTGCGAGCTGTTCTAATATGAACGCAGACGTGGCAGCCGGTGTGATGATTTCATTCTTTGCATTCAGTTTTTATTCAAATTCTCCACTGTCTCATTTTGAGAGAAAACCAACAGAGGGGTTCTTGGTGGTTGAGAGATTTATTTCGCTAAACGCAGGCGCGTGCGTGTTTGTTTGTTAATGCGGGTACTGGTATATACAAAAACGGAGGAGGATCTTTACTTTGCTTGTTCTCCTCTGCCTCGTCTCAGGGGTTTATCAAGGAAATGGAGTTTAGGAGAGAGTCAAACCCTCACCATATCTAATAGCTTAATAGTGCCCACCATTTCTGCTGCCACTGATTCTCTCTGGACCCTGACTGCAACATCTGCTGCGCTCATCAACAAACTGCCCTGGCTAGGCTAAGTGTGTGCGAGAGAGAACAGTAGAAAGAAAAGAAAGAGTAAAGAAAAAGAGACCTTAGACCATATACGTGTAGACCGAATCGTGAGAGATTTTTCATCTATTTTTTAAAAGTTATTATGCAATATATATATATACACATTCCTTCAATACTCTTTGATCATTTTTAAGGTTAAGAAGAACCATATTTATTCGAAATAGAATAAATTATACTTTATAAACATCTTTACCGCCAATTTTGATCAATTTTACAGAAACATTATTCCACAATATAAACTGGCTCAGCTATAAAGAACAGTTTAAAGATTGTAACACTTCCTGACCGGATTATTTAAAGCACTTTTTATACTGCTTCTATGCTTCAAGCAATTACGTCACAACAGGACAAATGAAATCAGACCTCCAGAAAGACCTACAATTAAATCCACAAATAAAACAGTTCCAGTTTTAACCCGAGTATCTATAAGGCACGTACTACACAGGTTTGAACTAAACACCATAAAACCTAATTGCCTTGTGGTTCTATTTTGTATGCAGCATCTCTCTCTCAAGAAATGTTTTATGATGGCCAATTTGTACTTCATAAAGTGCATTGAGACCAAGCGCATAAAGAAAAAAAAACATTTCCAGTGCAATTCCTACAAATGAGTCATGAGGCCAAATGCAATGCTGAACTCTAGATAACAGTCAATTGTTTAGCTGGTGAACACAGCCGCACTGATTAGACGCTTTTTAGATGCATCTGATGCTAGTAATGGTAAATGTAAGGTTTCAGCGTTTTGCAGGGTCAAGTCATCACACTCCCGGTAAATCAGCGCATGATCGGGAGAATCTATTGCTAAAACTGCTGCCTTTAAGGGAGTTCATTGAAAGAGAAAGACAACAAGGCGTGGAGTGAATAAAAATGGCATTTGAAGGAGATGTTTTATTTATAAATGTATTGCTCAAGTAGTAGGCGTCATAGTGATTAAATATTTGCTTGGTTGTTTTTAAAGCTTACTTGAATTAGTGCTAGACATGACATTATGATTTTTGTTCTTTCTTTTCTTCGTGTCGACACCTTTGGGGTCTCAGTTTCTTTAATCACATTACGGCACGCATGTTAGGTATTGCCGACTATTTCAGACAGGCAACTTGCCTTTTCCCCAAGACACTAACTTTGCTGATGCTCTTGAAATGAAAATCCGACATTAATTTCAAGCTCCAGTGCATAGGATATTAGATGAACTTTTTAAGGTCACAAACTTATTTCTGCACCCGCCCACCAACTCACCCACCCCCGAGAAATCGGAGCAGCGCAAGGAGAGAGCATCTGAAGCGGAACACAATACATACTGTAAATTGTGTCCAGATAAAACTCTCCAATGTCAGAAGCGATCACCTTCAATCGTCAGAGCTCATGTCCGCAGACAGGAGCAGTGTGTGGTCCGGGGGCGTGTACATTTTCTGGAAGCTTTCGGCTGTGTTTTTCCATCGTTTCAGCATTTACCTTTATTCCGTACAGTCATAGCCATTACTTATCCGTACAGTCTCAGATTGCAAAACCACTGGAGTGTGACTGGAAATGTGGGCTCTGCAAATGAAACTACTGGCTCTGCGGATCTTGGCTAGTGGAAAGAAGTAGCGGGATTCTGTAAATATTGACAGAGTGCAATACTGGAAAGCTTGAGTGTGTGTGTGTGTGTGTAGTGTGAATTTGATGTGGTTGAGGACTTCTTTTGAAGACTGGTTTATTGGAAATATCATATCTGAATTGTACGGTTTCCTGAGGATTCTTTCCTCTTGTATTAATTCCATTATAATTTTCGGTTGGGATTTTTAAAATTGCATTGTTTAATACTACCGGCCTCAATTTGCTCTAGGCGTAGCCGTGAAATGTCACGCACTGATATTCAAGAAAAGTTCATAGGAAATCGTGTTTAGGTCCTCACCCCAATTAAGTGTGTTAGTGAAGGAACAAAATCATGTCGGTTTTGATACAGTAATATGCTGAAGCTTATTATTATTATTAGCAGTGCTTGCAATTGCTACAGCTTATACTTAAGGTTAAGGGTTTAAATGTTTCTTATACATTTAAATTGCATTGCATAATGCATAGAATCATTAGCACTACAGACAACACACACAGTACGGCACAATGTGACACTCCAGCTTTCAGTGTCACACGATCCTTCAGAAATCATTTTGATACACTTGATACACATGATACACTCGTTAGTAATTTTTAATGAATAGAACGTTCAAAGGAACAACATGTGTGTCAAACAGACATTCTGTAACGATGTAAAAGTCCTGGCTGTCCCTTTTGATCAGTTTAATGAACCCTTGATAAATACAAGTAAATGAATAAATTGTGTTGAACTCAAACTTTCATTGTAGATTTCTAGCAAGAAACAGAAAGAAAATACTATAATGACTCTGCAGCATGGTAAATAACAAACAAACCAAACAATCTAGAGAAAAACAGAAATAATGACCATGACACTCTCTCCATTAGCTGGTGTCCAAGTTTGTATAAAATTGCGTGCACACTGTTTTTTTTTTTTTCTTCTCTATCCTTGTTACTTGTTAGATTGTACACAAAACCCAAAGAGGCATCTTGGGTAAAAGCAAAAGCAGAATGTAGAACATCAAATTGTCTTGACTGTAAGATATACATTAGAACTACGTTTTCATGACCGACAGTGTAGACAGCGTATTTGAAGTTAGCAGTTCACGGCTAGTACGCTCTCCTAATTTACACATGAAACTGAAATACTGCTGCACAAAAGCCCAAGTCAGTCCTTGCACTAATGATAACGGTTTAAAGCCTGGAGTCAGATGTGGCAGGGCAAAAGACAGCTGTCAGAACAGACACACTCCAGGACTCTGACGCACAATTAAGGACATAAAGATATATCGATATGGCCTTTAATGACAATCTCAAACTAAGCCTTACAAGACTCATTTTCTATGACCAGATATTTAGTGACTTTAGCTCTAAAATAAAAGTACAAAAAATGATACAGTACATAAAACTTCTGTTGTCTTTCCATTCAATATTTAAAGAAAAAATATCCCCATGTACCCAATGCATGCATTTCTAAGGGCAATGTTTTAGGCCCCAAAAGACGTTGCCGTTAAAAAACTTCTTGTACCAACTGAATAATTTATTTTTCTGCAATCTAAACTTTAGAGTCTCTCTGCACTTTGAGAGAAAGTTTGAAGGCCAGGTGCTGCCATGTGCACTTTTCACACTGTAGCTCACACACCCATACAATTATAGTCCATGTACAGGTGCTCAGGTCCAAATAAAACATCGGCACTCAACTCACGTACATTCAGCTCTCAAGGGCACACTAGTGTCTGTCTGTCTCTCATGATCTCTTAATGAATAACTGCACAGACATTTCAACAGCTTATTTCCATCAACACGTCTCCTTTCTCACAAAATCTATTCCTCCCTCCTGCAGTCTTCTATCTCCGCTCTGTTTGTAATTTGGTGTTTTCTGTGTGCTGTGCTTGCTGTCAGTCACTGTAAGTGGCTGATGAATATTTACTGAGTCACAGCACTTTGATGAATGGCTGTAGTGGTGATGCCGAGGGAGAGGAGTGATCCCTGTTTCTCAGACACACAGACTCTTGCACCATTTTAATGCTGCAGAGACTCATGGGGCACAGCGCTCTCGGAGTCAGTGTGGCAAGGACAGGGTTGATATCAGTGGAGGAAAGTAACAAATTAAATCAAACTGCAATGCCAGTCAGTAGCAACAATTTTCAAATCAGAGCAGCCTTTTTAGTAAATGGCTATTTCAAGCAATGAGAACATTTTTTTTTTTTAATGTTTGAATTTTTAAATACACTAAAAATGTATGTATGTATGCATATATATATATACAGTGAGGTCAATAAGTATTTGATCACCCTGTGATTTTGCAAGTTCTCTTACTTAGTTAGAAATCATGGAGAGGTCTACAATTTTCAGCATAGGTGCATTTCTACTGTGTGAGACAGAAAATAGAAAGAAAAATCCAGAAATAACATTGTATGATTTTTTTAACAATTTATTTGGGAATTACTGTCAAATAAGTATTTGATCGCTTGAGTCAAAAATTTTTAATATTTGGTACAGAAGCCTTTGTTAAAGTGCCCCTATTATGCCATTTTAAAGGTGGCTAATATTGTTTTATGAGTCTCTTAAAACAGGTTTATGTGTAT
>JAUCMU010000151.1:12131550-12154540 GCA_032275025.1 Enteromius treurensis
TGTGCGTGTGTGTGTGTGTGTGTACAAATCATGAATGTGATGAGTAAGGTAAAGTTTAAGCACTGTCCTACCAAGACTCACACAAACAGGGTCTGAGCTATGATTAAACCGTAACAGCTCTTTAGTCATCATACACAAACACAGCTGCTAGCATTTAAATCAAGCAATGAGCACTACGTAGGACAAAAACAGACAGCAGGACACAGAAACAAGAGTATGTTTTTTGAGAGAAGTATCATCAGCAGACTGTCTGTCACTCACTCTCAGAAAGCAAAGTAACTGGCCAATGATGCAAATGAAAGGCTACGCCAAAAGTGGGCTGAGGAAACTGGATTAATGCGTATCAAGGTACTAGAGTGCATTTAAATAAAGACAGGACACACACATCCAGAGAGTAAAAACAGGGTTAAGGCCCCAAAGCAAGCAGCAGATGGTCCCGCTGTGATTTCATCCTGCAGGGTATTCATACAAATGTGTGCATCTATGTGAGCATTTCTAAGAAGGAGAAAGTGGATCTTTTGATGAATGGCAGAGATGTCTCCTCTATAACCTGCATAGCACATAACGAGTCCACTTTCCCCAATCTAAAACACATTAACCCAAAGCAGAGCAGATGGCAGTGCCCTGTATTCCCTCATCCACATCACTCGGCAGACCTCTCATTACAGCTAATTCTAGACTCATTCCTAACCCCGAGTAAACACTCCTTGGTTCCTTGTTTCACATGTACCACGATGTTCACACAATACCCTGTGTTAATAACTAACCAAAAGCTAGTCATGTTTTTTTATACTACTTTTGTAAACCCTAGTTTATTAACTTTGCGTTTTAACTACTATTACCCACGTTTACTTACATAGAGCTTTATATGGTACATGGTTTCTATAATGAGCTCCCATTTAGACTCGCTTGCTGCCGACTGTTTTTAGACTTCAAAATTCATGTGTTGCGCTCATTTATTAAGATCGTAATGAACAAAGTGTGTAAGGGTTATATATGTTTTTTTAGGTCGCAGAGCCTATTTTCTGCAACAATGCAAAAGCCAATGGAAAATAAGTTTTGGTTCTTGTCCAGCGAACCAAGGTGATGCTAACCAGCATTTAGCTGAAAAGCTGCAACAATCATCTCAAAGACACCAATTGCTCTTGGAACACGAGCAATACTACCAACATGCACTTATGTGGTGACAAAATGATCATTCTTCTAAGTACTAAAACAAAAGAAAAATTACTCATTAGAGACAAGTAGCGATTTGAAAGTGAAAATAATGTCATTTACTGCAAGCGGTGCTGACTCATCATCTGCAGCCCACAGGCTGTTGAGCTTTATGTAAGAGGTCTTCAAGTGTCACCGCCAACTAAAACACATTAAACTTGATCAATATAAAAAGTCAAGTAGATTTGAATATCATCTGTGTTAGTAACAGGAACGGTGTGGGAATCCCAAACCCTGAGTGTGAGAGCTGGAAAAGAAATGCTTGGCAAACATCTCTAATAGACATTTACCAATCTGCTCCATTTAGGAACAGATCTCACACAGCGAGACAAATTTTGCGGTACATCTGGAAGAGAGAAAATCAAAACGCTGCATTACATCAGTAGAAATCTGTAAGAGCGTTTTAAGACAGTCTGTTCCAGTCAAGCACAAATCAGCCAGTGGCTATAACTCTCAGAATTATTCCAAGATTGCAACCCATTTTAAAAAGATGGTAATTATACCTGTGGAGAGCCTGGTTTGATTCCAAATGCAACAGATTAAATGGGCTAAAACTGTTCAATTCGAAAAGGAATGTAAAGTAAGTAAGCGAGAGAGAAGAAAAACAATGGCAGAAAGAATACATCTGCAGGTACTAAACATACACACACACAAAAACTCTCACCTCTCTGATTTTGTCCCTTTTTTCCTTGGTGTCAGGGTCCCCAGGGTCACCATCGTTGACCCCTACCAGTTTGGGCATAGGTACTGGAGGCAGTGGTTTGGGCCCTTCTTTCTTCTTCAGGTCCTCGACTACCTTGGTCTTCTCTGTCTGGATCTCTGCTTTCAGCTCCTCTTTGGATTTACGGAGCTTTTCCTTGGCTTCCTGCAGGGCCCGCTCATGATCTGCCCGGATCTTGTCACGAAGGCTCTCCTCTTCCTCCCTGCAAGCACACAGTGGAATACATCAGTAAAGAATAACTTGATTTTTGAATGTGCAGGCACTAGTCTATTTTTTTTTTTTATTTATACAACATGTTTCACAAAAAAGTTCAAATTATGTTAAAATAAACATTAATATATATATTTCATACGTTTTTTACAGATCTACCGTTTGTGGAAAAATTCATACAATTCATTTATTTACAAGAAATGAATGCATTTATTCAGCAAGAGCTTGCATTTAAGAAAAAAAATTGTGTCATTTATGCCAAAAAAATAAAATAAAATGTTTCAAATAAATTATTGCACCAAATAATCATAAATATTTATAATTTATAAATAATTATGTGACACTAAAAACGGAAAAGAACACAAAAAAAGTCAATACTTTCAAATAAACTTATTTTAAACTTTTTTTTTTAATCTTAATTTATTTATTCATACAAATATCAGGACAGTACAGCAACAACAAACAAACCACATCAATCTCTCCAGCAAACCAACATAGGTTTATATCCAAACAAGAATCAGCTCATATAAATATCTTGGGGTTCTGTTGTAAATCTTCCAGTCAGGGGAAAAATGTCAGATATTTGACTGTAGGGACAGTAATCACAGACTGTTACACTGCTTGCAGCTTTTATAATGAGGCAAACAATCTACTCGGGCATTTCTTCTACAATTGAAAAACAGAACATCTCAACATCAGCTTATGTAATGCAGCTGAGCCTGCGATTCTGCACCGTTGCTAAATCTAAAGGACCAAAGAAAAAAGAAATTATATTTGTACATTATAAGCTTGCGATCTGAACTGAATAGGACAAGTTAAAAAACAAAAGCCAGATTCGGTGAAATAAAAGAAAGTCAACAAACATCTTTCAATTGCAGTGACTTTACTCTCATAAACCATAAAGCAAACATACAAGTGTGTTGATTCTCATTAAGAATCAGCCAGAGAGATTAATTCTAATGAACCTTCCACTGAATCAGTAGTTTTTGAATAAACATCTGACTGAATGAGTGAACCGCAAATCATTACTTCCATTCATGTTATAATGAACAGTGCTTACCATACATACTTAGACTATGCGACTTAAATTACCATAATTAAAGGCTGCTTTTTTCATAACAGCATCTAGTTTATTCAGAAATCATTTACAGGGAGATTTGTAATAAATGGGACTAAAATGGCATTAAAAGAAACAGTGTGTTACCACAATATTATTTGGTTTAGTATGTATGTAGTTAAAAGCAATTATGGGGGCAGAGTGTGGGAGAACACACAAGAGACTCAACATATAAGCCACAAAGTAACATAATCTGATAGCAAACACACATAAAGAAGAATAAGGGTGGAGACAGAAGATTTTTTTAGGTCTTGTGAATCAATGAAGCACACCAGACTAAAAAGAGAGCAGGAGGGGATTGTAAGGAAAAGAGGTCAGGTGGATACAGTGACACAGACAGTGATATGCTGGGGCGACAAGGGTTATCTCAGACTGGTTCGCTCATTGTTAAATACGGCCTGGAAACGTTCCCCAGGTGGCAGTGAGACCGGGTGGGGAAGACCGACAAAACATCTGCTAAACTATACTGGCTTAACACTCATTTCGATGCTTTTTCTTGTACATGGTTTATTAATGACAATATTTAGCCACTATTTTGCATCATGGTGCTTGATTAGCTTAAAAGATATATGCGATGGACGAGGATAAGGGCTGTAATTACAGTAAAGCATTACTGAGTGCTGATGTGCACATTTTTGATGAGCAGGTTAAATGACTACTCCGCTAACAGGGACGTGTGCGAACTGGAAGAACGTGGGCACTAATGGCTCCTTACGAGGGACATGAGAGCAAAGGGCTTTGCTAATGACAGTAAACACCAATAACACTCTGCATGGCATTAGAGTAGAAACATCTAATGTCTACGGTAACGCTCCACTATAATGGATTCACCTACAAATCTCAGCCTGCAACCACTCGCCCCCACTCACATTATTCTTTTTTTTTTTTTGGCTGCATAATCTCCCTCTCTTTGAAAAGCTTTCTCAAAGCTGCGGTAGAGTCTAGGTGATTTCATGGAAGGCTCATAATGTCAAACATGCAATTAGGAGCATGTCAACATTTGTCTGAATCAATTATCCCAACTGAAACAAAGTCAGTCTAGGGCAAATCAAAGTGTGGCTGCATTAACACGTTTAGCTCAATCAATTACGTACGGTCCTACTTCTTATGAAGACCTCCATTATTTCCAGGCATTATGTGAACCCGCAACACAAAGTTCCAAACAAGCTCGAGCTGGAATATTCCTTGGAACATAAAGCTGTTATTACATGAGATCCATGTAAAAGGGCTACATGTATATGTACATATTTCAGTCTCGTTTGATTAATATAGTAAGCACATTTTTACAGTAGCTACCATTTGCTCAGAAGTGGATTAAATAAATAAAAAAATCATTCCAGACTTAAAATACAGAAAAAAATAGTTTTGCCTGAAAATGAATATTCTGTCATTAATTTTAAAGGCTACTAAAATGTATGTTTTACTCCAATCTTATTTTTATTCCATTTTGGGGTCCCATAGTACACTTCTTTAATATTGAGAAAAATTTCTAGAACTATATCTTTATATAGCCTTTTAAATGGCGTCAAATGTATTGTTTTTATTGCGAAATTCACCGCACTTTTATGTGACTGAGCTGTGTATAACAATGAACCTTTTTGCCCATAAAAAAAAATCATGATTTTTGCATTACACTCTTACAGAAATCTAATGCACAACATAATATCCATTATGTTTATTTATTTAATATACCCAACAAATTACTTAATGCATGGTAAATCAAAGGTGTCTCACCTAACCATATCCATCACTTACAGAAACCGATAAAAATACTAGTTGATCTTACTATAAAAGATACAGTGAGACGATAGTGTTGTATAATGATGTTAGATGGCATCCCCATGCCAACAGAACACTGGTAAATTCAGCCAAACTTGCCATTGTGAGGAGATAAACCCTGATCTTATTACACCCACCACAAGCAGGTGTTAAAGATGCTCAGCTTCCATCCGTTGTGTGTGCTCAAACACCATCTACCATCAACCTACCCACACATCCACCTTCAAACCTCAGCTGCTTCACTAGTGAGGGCTTATCGTGGAAGTCCACTGAACATTGCCTATAGCAGAATGGATCCAGAAGCACTTTTGGAGCCATTCTCCCCCCCGTGTGTGGCTCTCCGGGTGTAAAGCAGCTTCTCATTCTGGTACAACAGATTAATTCTGTACGCCTCAGGAGACCCAATCTATCTCAGACAGACCCATTCCTCAGCCCCGTCATTAGGCTTTGATCAGGATTCATTTTCTGCCTTGCTCACATACAGAAACAGTTATGAGATAAAGACAGAGGGAAATTCAGAGAGAATAGAAATCTCCATCATCAAGGAGAGCTTGAAGTCTTCAGCAACGGTAAGGAATTAGAGGACCACACTTTTTAACCCGCCCACTGACAAAACAGCTGACTGCATGTGCTTTCCATTAGTATTTAGCGTAGTACAGATCCACGTCGCCAGTAAATGTTTGTTTGAATGTACTTAGACGCAATCCCCTTGAGAACTGAGCTCATTTTCAATACCACCTACACCTGTGCGGAACCACGTGGCTACTGGCCCATTTCACAGCAACAAAAAAATAAGGTCAGCAACTCATATTTCCAATATATAGTTCAGGAAGGGCCTTCTTCCTCAGCCTCCTCATCATCCCTCGCGTTCTCTGCCCGTCTTGCCTTTCAAGAGTTCAAAGACACAACGCTGTGTGGTGGTTTCTTACTGTATCACTCTCAGCCTGCAGCTGCTCTGGGGAATAACAGCCTCCTGGTATCAAATGATGCATACAGGTCTGACTACAGCCTTTAAGTGGACAGCACTTGAGCGAAGCGGAGCTTCTCTTTATTCCTTCCTACATTTTTCATGTCTCTTTTTTTAAAAACAAATCTCCTTTTTGACTTTCCATGTCTTCCCTTCCAGTCTTATTTGATGTAAAGCTGGCTCATGAGGACGGACAGCTGTGTGCAGTGGACTCTCAGTCATTTTTAATTACTTTAATGGGAAAACCAAACCGGAAGCCATGTCAAACATGACTAATAAAATTCCCATCTTCACTCATTTTAGAAAACATTTTTCACACACAAGCTTAAAATCAAAGAGACAATAACTGGACGCCACTTGTACTTAACATATACCTTAAATACATAAATATTTAGTGTTACATGTATTCGCTTTCTAGATGATTTCAGTTGGCAAATGTTACAAAATGAACAAATGCTAGATGTACTGAGAATGCAGCTCATCCAAACTAAATGTTTCTACACTAAACAGCCTCTTGATCACAAAACTGTAAATTGCTATGGAGGCAGATTCTGACACATCATTTGAACCAATACTGTTCCTTTGAAAGATGATCTGCATTGTTGTGGGTTTTTTGCTCAGTCACAACAGCTGCCTCCTCCTTTTGCATTTTTCTATTACCTCTAAATGCAATAAAACTAAATGATTCCTGCGGTAGTAATTTCATTATCACCTTTTTTTGAGCAGCACATTATGATGTGAACAAGTCTTTCTTTGCCTGAAACCAATCTCCAATAAGCGTTTAAGCGCAGACACTACTAATGAATCTGCCATCTACTTAAGCTTCGGCAGGAGAAGGAAGAGTTTTCCCTCGGATCAAATCTCTGACACGCCATCAAATTCAGCTCACCCAAAAAAAGTATCAGCATACCCAAGGAACTAAAACTAAAAAAAAAAAGTGTCAGGTCTTGGGGAAAGGGTCAGGCTTTCAAAGTCAGGTTGGCAGGTGTGAGCACTAACTCAATTAGCGCGAGTCACAGGGCATCTGTTACATCAGCCCACCACAGTGACACACTTACTCCGAAAACATGAGCCACGTCCACTACTATCTTCTGCAACTCGACAGGCCAACCGCATGGGGAAGTTCACACTACTCTGTGCTGATCAAGAGGGGATTCCTTGAGAGGCCAAATTAAACGACAGATCGTTTTTGGAGAAAATACTTACCAACCGGCCAAGTTCAGCTTCAGTTTCCCTGAGGAGGAGGTTAAGTCAATTTGTCTTTTGCAGGTGTACTTCGCAATTTAAATCCCTTCCGAGTCAAAGCCTGTGTTTTTTTCTTGCATGAAGCTCAGTTAATATTCCAGCGTTGTTTGGTTTGCTCGCTCCATCCTATGAGAAATCTAATCCCATCTGGTTATGAGTGCCTGTATAGAGTGGATATTTCCACAATGCTTCTCATTTCTTTTGAACTTTGTTGGATACCGCAGCTAAAGCTAATTTTCCACTGTGCGCAAATCTGCCTGATGCCCCTTCATTATGGATTCAGACCTTTTGCCAGTTTTATGGGTAAAATAACAGTTGGTGGTTCATGCACTGCCTGCTGGCATCCCATCTGATGTCAAAAAAAAGAAGGAAATGGCCAAAATATATTTAGAAACATAATTATAAATCGGCATTTCAGAATGACTTCTGAAGGATTATGTGACACTGGAGACTGGAGAAAAGGCTAATAAATAGTTTGAAAGCTTTGCCATCACAGGAATAAATTGTTTTTACTAAATATATTAAAATCAAATTTTTAAATTGTAATAATATTTCAGAGTTACTGTTTTCAATGTATTTTTGATCTAATAAATTCAGCATTGGTGAGCAGAACAGTCAAAAGGATTAAAACATCTTATTTTAAACAATTATATATGCATACACACATGTTTATTTCAAAAGGTTTCATCACACACACAGGGGAAATGACTTTCTGTAACGCCCACATCCAAACAATAGATAAAAAAATAAAAAAAATTAAGAAAAAAATCCAACCCCAACAAGTAAATGAAAAGACAGATGTTAATAATTGTACTGAGTTGCCCCAGTTTAAACAGCACAAAACATAAATAAATAAATGCCAACTGCCAAAGAATAAGTGCTAGTCTGGGACTCATCATACTGGTGAGTTGGAGAAAACCAACAATGAGCAGGCCCAGGTAAATAAGGGTATAGGCTGCCCGAGCATGGTGCACTGACAGGGATAACAGGACACAGGCTGGCACAGATCACAGTGCCCCCGGGTGTAAGAGGCAGATCAGACAGAGAGCTTGTGTTTGGCTTCTGAGCTCATGGCCACGATGAGCTCTTCGGGTCATGAGTAAAAGCAGATGGGCAGCAGGTTCAAAAAGCATTATTCATAATTCAAGTACAAACGAGGCTCTGCTTTTTTGGATTTACCAAGACTGACTTACAGTTTAGCCCAAATAAATATAGATAGAGCATTACATATTTTTTGGAATGATGATGCAATGGCCAACTTGTAATGACCGTACACAAACAGAACACACTGTTCTATTCATAGAGGATCCATCTGAAGATTCAGCTCAACTTATTTGTAAAGCACAAAACATACTGTACTGCAACAAAGCAATGTTGCAAACTGTCAAACAAACTCCAAGAGAGAAAGCCAAATGTAAGCAGCAATGGGGGGGGGGGGGGGATGTCTAGTAAGGATAAGAAGAAAAAAACAAACTGGTTAAGAATCGATAAATTGCAATATTTCGATAAAACAGATAAAAAGCTAAAATTCCTTTCTGCACACTGGTTCTAGGATATTTAGAAATAACGTATCATTCATAATAATAATAATTATAAAAATCAACAAAACAAGCATTACAATTAGCCTAACAACTAAAAATACAGATACAGACAATATATTTCCACTGCATTACACTAATGTGCTAATGCAAATTATTATCTGAGACAATACCTCATGACTGCAGTGTCATGAACTGCCGTTGTACGTGCTTGCGTGAAAGTCAAGCTAAATGGAAGGTTCATAATGGTAACGGTACAGAGAACATGAACAAGCTTGAATGCCCATTTATTACCATCAGGCTTGCCTGATGTGGAAAATGGAGCATGGAATAGGCCCATTTACAATGCAGGGAACACACAAAGCTAAATCTACACTGTCATGATGAGATATGCTAGATGTACGCAGCATCACATTAAACAGCACAGAAATACAGGTGAAGATGGATCACATGCTCATCCTGAACACTGAAAAACCGAAGTGGCTCATCATGTGGTCTGATGTATTGCACTACTCTCTAAAGAGCAAGTAAATGCTCAGAAGCGACTAATTGTATGTTTAAAACAAACAATTAAATCAAAATGTAAAAAGATACTATAATACAGAACAATACTATCAGCTCCATTCTCTCACTTATTAATGCGGTGTCTGACTGCACTTCAACTCTACCTTTAAGACTATGCTACCAATAAAACGAAATCAGCTCAGCGGGCTCATTTTCATGTGCTTAAGAGGCTGTGTTCAGTCTAGCCGGCACAATTTCATGATCGTCTTCAGTCACACTAATGCCTAGCTGAAACGGAGTCAGCAATTGCCACACAAAATGTGCCACACATTTCCATATGTAGTGAAAGCTTGGGTGACCGCAGGAGAAAAAAGAACACTGCTTTTAATTCAAATATGTCCAACAGCGCAAGACAAGGGATTATATTGTAATGTGTAGTAACACGAGAAACACTGCTAAGACATTAAGGCTCTGAATTAGGGCTGCACAATATTTTGCATGTGATAGTCAAGCACATATCTTTAGTAAAGCCGGATCTTTGATTAGTAATATTTCTCCATGACCTGTTTTCAGACCGAGCGGCATTTAATACAGAGCCATAGTTTGCGGACAAGCTGCACAATATCATGTTCACATGCGTGTGATTTGCGTAGCTTGTAAGTGATCTGTAGCTCTGTGTATTAAATGCCGCTTCATTTGAAAACAGGTGATGGAGTTTTATTACTAATGAAAGAACCGGCTTTAAAGGGGAGATGCGCGTGACTATTGCATGCAAAACATTGTGCAGTCCTACTCTGAATTCATTTTTGAATTCAAAAGTAATGTTATTTTCAAGCAACCTAAGAATACAAATTCATTATCAAAAAAACAACTTTCTGTTTTGTGACGTTGCATTCAAACTTCCCTTGGTTTAAAATCTTTTCTAAATATAAAAGGCTGCATGAATGGTTCTTGATTCTAAGACAGGCAGAACAAGCCACAGCTCAATAGCGAAGGCAGAAACAACACTTAGTGGCCCCTGGAACAACAAAGCAGCAGAAAAAAACGTTTTCACAAGTTCACTTAAACTCTCAATGGATTGTGGTCCACTGCTGAAGAAAGAGAGCTGTGTGGCTACAACGGTCTCAAGCGTGAAAGAAAAGCCTTTAATAATCTCAGTTGTATTGCTAGGGGACAAAACAAGACGATAAAAACATCAATCTCAGAATAAGAGAAAGTACAATGATCTGTTTTCTCTCCGTTTTCTTGGAGTGAAGGGAGTGTCTGTTTATGTGTATGAGGTTCTCTGCTTTGTGGTAAACATAAGATTTTATGAAGTGATCTTGTAATGCTTTTGAATTATATATATATATATATATATATATATATATATTATCCCATGGTGTGACATCTCCCAAAGACTTCAGGCTCTGAATCACTGTTCACACGTTCACATGTATTGGGGCATTAAAAAGCATTCAGAGGTCACAGACAATCTGTGAACAGCCCGTTCACACCTTCATATAAGCTTAGCCTGAACAACACATTTAAAACAGTCATGAAACACCTAGTGGTGTGCGACTTTCCAATTACATGGTAAGATAAGTAGCATTAAAAGGATGACGACATTTCATAATCTTTCAATGACTTTATCCTCACTGATGTCACCTCAGGCACACAACATCTTGACATTTTAAGCACCATTTTTGCAATCAGGTCTCACTCCATTATGGTTTGTAGACGATAGTATCGTGTATCAACGATAGTCAGAGATATAGACAAAACCTGGGGCCTGTACCATGATGGTGGCTAAACAAACTCAGAGTTACAGGATTAGTTTTGGGTTGACAAATCCAAACCGATGCAATCAGGCATTATTGGTACCATGATGAAGCTCATCAACTTTCTTTGTTAACCCAGGCTTGATCCTGAGTTAATGTAGCACCTGCACATGAAAGTGTGACATCAGCAATACGCAGCCAATCACATGCTTTTAAACTTTTCTTCACTTCTTGTGAGAGAGTCAAGATTGAGCAATATGATGAATTTAATCACATTTACACAGCAAGATGAAATTATCTTTTAATGAAAGAGGAAAACTTGAAGAAGAAGAAAACGTGCAAGTAAGCTGTATTATCTATGTTTATATTAATTTACAAGCCTATTACTATTAAACTAAACTGGGTTGTGTAATAGATTAAGGAGATAATAATTATATAAATAATAAAGTAATTTAAAAAATAATTATTAAATTATTTTATCTTTAAACAATGTTTTACTATTTTGCGTCCTTTAATTTGAAGTAAGAGAAGCTGGGGGAGTGGCTTTATTACATCAGACACGTGTCACCTTGCTGGAAGCTGATTGGGCAAATTTGGTTTTGAGATCTCTAACCCAGAACATAACCTGCCCCGGAGCAGGTTAGCAGTGCAGCGCAAGTTACCATGGCAATGTACACCAATTGAAGCCGAGTTTCTTTCATGGTACCTAAAACCCAGGATTTGTGCAAACTAATCCTAAACTTACCTGGCTAGCCAGCTAATCCGGCTTCATGGTACAGGCCCCAGATGTATTTGTTGATAGTCAAGACAATATTGGGCTCATTCTTCTATTAATGTATAAAACTATTATTATTATTATTATTATTGGGCAACCATTATCAAACTGCCCCGCTATTTCACTCAGCACTGCACATACACGCACATTAAGCTACTCCTCCTCTTTGGACATGTTTAAAAACAGACTTTAAAATTAAACCCACGACTAACCTGAACTGCAGAATGGTAAACCTTTATTTACAAATTATTAGCACTCTCCCTCTCTCTCATACGTGTGGTTTAAAATCACAAAATAGCCTGTGATAAGTAGAGAGTCTCTCTCTTGCCCCCACCCACCCATACATGATAATATTGTGCCGATCTCACAGGCTGGCAATATGACGATATTGAAAAACTACCATTTCGCGCAACCCTAGTTTGTAAAACTCATTGTAACTTTTTATGGTCAAATAAATTCCTGACATTTTAAAAATAATCAAGACCAACAAATCTAACACTATTCTCTAACACTAGAAAGCATAAAAGTCTTAAAGGAAAATTGTTTACAAATAATTAATTTTTTTAATTAAATCTTAACGTGTCAGTTATATGAACATCATGCAGCTAAATTGTAAAACCATGATGAGCATTTTTAGCAGTACATTTTGTCTTCCTGATAAATCACCTCACTAAAGATAATATACCACCTATTCCAAGGTTTCTCAACACTGCCGCTCAAGGTCCATCTTCCTGCTGCGATCCATTTACCTCGGATGCCAAAGCTGTCACACAGAGTTGACAACGTTCCAGCACACAGGTCAGAAAACCAAGATGGACCTGTCCATCGATACCAACACAAGTCAATAAAAAGATTTTAAAAAAAATTGTTGTCTCGGAGAAGCCTTGCTCGATTCTAAAGTTAAGGTTATAGTGGCTCCTCTGAGCTTGAATCGGAATTCCAACTTGAGGGGTATTTCAGTTAAAAGTTTCAACTAGGAACTTGGAATTTCCAAACTTTCAAATACAAACGGAATACACCTTGATCAAATCATTTGGGGGGGGTTTTCTGTTTTTTTTTTTTAAATCTCAATTCAAAACAACTACATAATAATTTTTAAGTATAAATATATTTAACTGAATAAGTGCAAGTGCAAATATACAAAAACATACATGAAAAGTGATAAGAGCAGCTTGTGTTTTTAGTTGGGATTGGAAGTGGACCTCGATGGCCAGAGTTGAGAACCTCTGAGCGCCAGACACAAAAGCACAATAACACATGGTCCTGTTGAGGAGATGAAGCCATCTCTGAGCTCTCACCTGTGCCGATGCTCATCATGAGCTCCCACACCATGTATGACCTGTCTGCTGCTGTGCCTCGCCTCCTTCTCCGACTCGATGTGCGGTATCAACACGTCCTCCAAACCAAAGTCAAAGCGCTTGTGTTTGGAATTGTCCGGGAGAAAGAAAAATGCTCCGAAGCACAAGGTGATGAAGGCACTGAGGATGAGGAGGAGGATGAACTTCTCTGAGAGCCGCAAGGTGGCCCTGTGATGGGGGAATGAGGAGGCACCTGGTGAGAGGGTAGGTATCCTACGTCCCGATAGTGGCAATAGAGCCGGCGTGGTCATATTTTGACGATGAACTGGAATATGGCGGGATAAGTGTCAAGGTTGTTTGTGTGTAAGCCACACTATTATCTCATTGCGGTATTAGGAACTTTACTGTCGAACGTCTGTCTGCTTGTCTCATAGGAATGGAGATGTCCTGTAGATCACAACTGATTCCACATGCTCTGAAAACAAAGACAGACATTTTTAGATACTGACTATCACAAAGCATTCAACAGAAGCTTGTCATTAAAAATGCACTTCAGTTTCCATGGCAATTATGTTAAGCAGCAGAAAGAACACATGTCTAAATTTTACTACACAACAGGCAGCTCCAGACCTCTTATATGATTCTCTGGGTCTTGTCATCATTTTAGCAGTCATTGAAGTAAACTGGTTCAATATTTCTGTAACGTAATATACGCCTTGTAAGTGGTACTATAATTACGAGTTCCAAGCAACAAGTAGAGGCAATAAACGAGTTGCCAAGTTGAGAGACGTTGGAAGGGGCATGTTGATTTGAAGCACAAATATATATAGTCTGTATCCATGTGCCAAGCACTTTCGCCGTGTGCTTAACATTCAGTTGGGACACCGTACAAAAATAAGTGAAAGATGTAGTTACACATCACAACATAGTTATTTGGCTGTTTTGTTCCCAACTTAAATGTTTGACATCTCCAAAAAAGCCAGATTTGGAGGTTCCCATGTGCACTTGAAGGCAGCAATAGATACAGCAGAAATAGCAAGAGTGATATGCAACTACTAGTATACTATTTTGATACCACTTTGCTCTGAATGGTGTTTCTCTTACTAGCAAGTCAAAAATAGAAAATGTGCAGCTAGAGTTCAGCAATTACAGCAGCGCTGTCTAAAATACTGCATACGGTCTAGTAAGTGCTACAGTTGGTTTAAATGAAGGTTACTTCGCGAAAGTTTGCTTTATAAAGTATGAATACGAGTAGTTTTAAACAAAATCCTGACACATTGCATCTTTAGCATAGTCACTGTCACGTAACCTACCAGCCACAGTTGTGTCACTTCATTGCCCTTTAGAACTCCTCTCTTGTGGCCTCATGGGATAGTAGTGTTTATCAGATGCACACCGGAAGTAATGTACCTTTCTTCCACTGTTTAATAAATACCATGAATTTAGGCATACTAGTCTATTGGCTAGTTATTCTGTGTAAGTGCTCAAATTTTGCTACTTGATATAAACATTGTGTGATTAATTGTAGGGACTGAAAGAGAAATCTTAGCTTTTTTTCGTAGTACTAGACCACTCAATAAATATGTGGATTTTTGGTTTGGTCATGCACATAGTAAACATTTATCATGAGGACGTTCAAGCATGCTTTATGGCCCAACACTTAAAACCCGGTCTACCTGAACGCCTTGCTTGGACTATAACGCTATAATTAAACACAGGTGGACTGCAGTCAAATAAAATGCCATTATATCAAAGCGTGTCAATTAGCATGCACCAAAAACATACAGTTCAGCACAGAACCGCTTTTAGCGGTGAGCGTAACAATGTGACACCTGTACAAGTGTTCGCTCTCGATTAAGCGGTTCAGGCTCAAAACGCCGGTCGTAAATGTAACACCACGCAGTATTTTTTTTATTTTCTCATGCATTGGTGAAACAAACGTGTGCACATACCGTTAGGGTCTTTTTATCATTCTGATCCATGTTCCGAAGCTTCTCTGTGTCAAGGCGGGTTGGGTTGAGTCGTTATCTTCACGGTAAACGCGGGGTCCACCCTCACCGCCCGTTTGGCGTATTATTTATCATAAACTAGCAATACAATAATCTGTTATCCGTAAGAGAAAGCAGTTTGATAAGAAGAAAAGCAAAACAGCAGCGTAACCTAAGTAAACATAAAGAAAACTGGGCACGCGGATAGTAAACACAATGACACAGCACTAGGTGCTTTCGTTATGCTTGTTAACGATAAAAGTTCGCATCACATTACGCGCTTTTCACGGTAAATATCGCGAAGCGCGCGCGGTGTTTCAGCCCAGGCCTGATTCGCTTGATGCCGTGGCAGCAGCGTCTCTGAAGCGGAGAGCGATATCAAGAGCCGATACAATAATGAAAGTAAACACGGGTGTATCGCAGCCGCTGGCGGATCCTCTCTACATACTGTCCTATTTTAATGAAAGATCACGCCGGCCTGCGCTGGACGTGTGCTGCGCCGTTTTCCTCCAGTAAAGGCATTCAGCTGGCAGCCGTGTAGCGGACTGATCCCGTCCTGCCGCTGCTGCATCACCTTGTCGGTGCCTCGGGATCAATCGGCGCCAAAGACCATAAATCCAGAATTAATGCCTGAAAGCTGCCAGGTTCACGTTCATGTTTGTGCTTCTGTAAACTGAAGCATTTGCGATTAATACCACCGCCTCCCTTACGTCTTGGATCCTCCTTTATTTCTGTAGCCGTGTGCGCCGCCAGGCTCCAGTATCCAGGATGTTGTTACTGCAACAGCTAACGTTACTCCTCCTCTCAGTCCTCCAACATCAAGTCAGCTGCCGTTTGGTAAAGCCAGGGAGCGTCGCTCAAGTACGAGCCTCAATAGGAAACGCAAAATCAATGGCGGTCCATTCTGGACGGTAGAGGCAAAACAGCATTTAAAGTGCCCCTATTATGCCATTTTAAAGGTTGCTAATATTGCTTTATGAGTCTCTTAAAACAGGTTTACATGTATGCAAGGTCAAGGTTTTTTCTCCAAAATAGATTTAATTTTACCCCATTTCTAAATGAATGTAAATGTGTCTATGTGAAGCAGTTCGAAGAATCAGTCTGTCTAATACCCTCCTTTCCGTGAACCCTCACTGCTGTGATTGGTCAGATGGCGCAGTCCTTTATGATTGGTCTACCGCTACAGCGTATGTCGGAAAACGTAACGCCGATTGCTATAACTGAATGACAGCACAGGATACAGTGTCTTCTTGACATGATGTAATCCACGTTGAAAATCTACTGTTTGTGGGCGGTGCAAGTTGTTCGCTGCATAGAACGTGGGCAGACATTATGCAAATATGTTACTTTGGGACGTGTGGCCGTAACAGAAAAAGATTTGAATTTCTGACGACTCGTTTAGGCGAATGTGAGCCGACTCTTTTTTTATTTTGATAGAAAAAAACTTTTCAAAATTTATCGTGCACTGTCGGCGTCACAACTTTGCAGATAGTTTATGTTCACATACAGCTACATTACACACTGCATGAAAGATCGTATTTGAGAAGGCATAATAGGGGCACTTTAATACCAGGTGTGAACTGAATCTACATCCGCTTATTAATTCTTTGCACCTCACCTTATGTATGTTGTGATAGGTTGATATTCCTTTAAATCTGTTTTATTAAATGTATATGTTCTTAAAATAGTCAGCCGTGTTTTGGTGCAAGTTCCTGGGAGGTGTGTGGTCACACTGACAATTGGAGTGCTGAATTATTAAATCGAGAGACGCAGCTGTGATAAAATTATGACCTAATTTTGAAGACTAATGCCGTATTGCTCCCTAATTGGAAAGAAGCTGTTTGCATTGTCATTGCCATGATAATTACCCTACTTATTTATTAGTATTATTATATATATTTTTCTTTCTTTCCTGTAAGCTTCAAAAGGCTTGCATGTGTATTAGGTTTCTAAGAGATAAGGTGACTAACTCAACATGTGCGACTCTGATTTCAGGCTGAATCATGTACTCTACATTACACGGAAGAACAGATTTTCTCTAATCTCAAGCCATTTATTGTTCTTTCTCAAAGAGGCAGCGCATTGTGTCATTCATGTTACATGATACATACATTTTTTTTTAATGAGATCAAAGCATTCTAGTAAAAATTAGGTTGTTATGTGCATGAGTAAAATATTGACTGAAACTGACAAATATACCTGTCATGAATTAATATTTTGAGCTTGTCTCGGTATTGATTTAAACAGAGGTCCCTGAAACGATTTACCGAAAGCTGTGCCGAGACCTGCTGAGACGGCACAGCAGGAAGGCGACTGTATAATGTTTCACATGTGTGCTTTGCCAAGCGAAGGACTGAGTTGCATGTGGCAATAAGTCCCAAAAGAAGAAAGGACTGATCACTTAAAGAAAAAAAGAGGGCAAACAGACAATCACATCTGTCAGTCCTATCCACAACAGACCTGACTGGTTCAGACGAGGAGTTCTGTGTTTGGCATCACATGCAGGCAAGGTTACAGCCCCCCATGCACCCCTCCTATTGTGAATTCTTTCAGTTTAATAAAGAGTTTATTGCTAGGAGAACATTTTTATTGATTGTGCTGTCCCTGGGAGGGTAATTTGAGATTTGTTGATCTTCCCTCGTTTCTGACTTTACCGTTGGGCATATGCTCTGCTGAGCCGAGGAGAGACGTCCGTGGGAGTAATTTATTTCCATCTACCCAAGCATGGTGCGCTTGTTGTAATGCCTGTTCTCTTTGGCTCTGCCCGCACTGTGCAGACTGTCTTGTTCATGGGGCAATATTCAGATCATGGGAAAAACACAACTTATACTTGGAGCCTGTGTTTGGAATTAATTTATTTACACTGGTTGCACTATATATCTATCTATCTGTCTAGCTATCTATCTATCTTCCTCAGTGACATATTGATTATTGGTTGCTATTACAGCCTTTTTCATTTTAATCTGGGTTGTTAAAATTTCAGTGTTTAATTATGGATGCTCATTTTTACATTCAATTACTTTGGCCATCATCTAATGCAAAGTTAATCTTTAATAAAACTATGAAGTGAAATCATTTGCAGATCTTAAAATGAAAATTCATCTTTCATTCTTCCAATAATGTTTTGAAAACTGTTTCATTTATTTGGTATTTGCCATAACAATTGCAATAATTATCAAATGTTATGGGCCTGAGTTTTTATATTGGTCCATACGTCTGTGTGTGTGTGTGTGTGTGTGTTTATGACAAGCCTTAATTTTTGGCAGAGATATTTAAAATGAGGTTCATTCATCACACAGGAAATGGAAGGTAGCATTGCAAGAAAAAGTGTTCTGTGCAGTGGACTTAGTTGAATATTGCAGATTTACGCAAATGTCTTCAGGGTATTCAAACCATAAAGAAAACTGACATACTACACACAATATGTATACTATACTGTACTGTACACTGCTGCACCTTTAAGAGTTCTATGGTGATATGCTAATCTGATCGCAGCCGGGTTGTCTGTTCTGACTAAAGACTCACAGTTGTTAACTTGGCATACTGTAGGTTGATTGTGTGTCTGGAACATGTCAACAGATCAAAGTGTACTGCTGGAAGCCTCACAGATATTGTCATCAGTCAAAATATTTATGGATTCTGAGCCTTATCTGTCTCACTTTCCTTCTCTGTATCCTCTTCCAGTGCTGGATTAATTCCTGTATCATTTAAGAACTTGGCAGTCGTTACACTTGCAGACTCTCCTTGTTTTAACAGTTACATGGAAACATACCAAAGCACAAGTAATTGCACCTTAATACAGTGCTGCACTCAACATTGAAATTGCAGTTTCTCACTGACATTAAGGCACTAGCATTGCTCAGTTAATGCATGCTCTCATTTATTGATGTATTTTTGTTTTTAAGCAAAAATAGTTATTTTTTTATTATTATTTTTTACTATAAACATCATATACATACATATATACATACAGTATATGTTAATAATATTATTTAATAATATTATTTTTATTTTCATGAAAGGTGCATATTAATTACAAGAACAATGTCATAATTATTTTAATAATACATGAATTCATGCATTATTATTTTTTGGTTTGTTTTTAATTAATTAATTCAAAGTAATAAGTATTTGCTGTTGATTAGCATTATGTTGTCTTTAGAAAAGGACAGTTTTGTGATAAAATAATACAAAAAGCAAACTTTTTAAACTTAAAAATTAAAAGAACATGCTCTAATGAAGTTCAGGCACATACACTGTGGAAGTAAATAAGGTCATAAAATCTGACCGACATTGAGACAAGCAGTGTCTTAAAGAATAAAGCGTGACAGCATGCATGTATCTGGTCCTGCGGAGAGAGTCCAAATGGCTGGATTATTAACATAGCATGACTCGTCTGCTAGGGCCCGCGCTCCGCTAACCCCCCTCCCAGATGCAGATTGAGTCTGGATGCCTGGAGAGAGCAGACTGATTCATTCAGGGTTCAACCGCCTCTTACCAACCCTCCCATATGTCTCTGCTTGCGTATCATTTACTCAATATGCGGGACTCCGATAATTATGTAAACCGTAGACGAGTGCATTAACAATTAACCGTGTTCTCGCTCCTCTCTCTTTAGCCCCATTTGATACATCTTCGCTCCGTCTCTGCTCCATTTGGCGGGTTAACCTATAGATGCCTTTGGAATAGAGGCAACGGCAAATCCTAATCGCTTGTCTCGTCTCTGCAAGTGGCGATGGAGAAATCCAACTCCAATAATGAGATTTGGCGGCACATTAGCAATGATGATTGCTGTGGCTGAATGGTGTGCTACTGTGTTGTTGCGCTTCATTCAAAATCAATGATATATTGTTTAGGGGAGCTTTGTTCCTCAGCCGAACCGCCGGGCTAATGTTCCTCAGACTCTTTCAGACGAGAGAAAGGCTGTTTTACCGTAATCCCTCCCCCTAACGTTTGCTGCTCGATTGCAGGCTTTTTTTTTTTTTTTTTTCTTGAAACATCTCAAAGCCTCTCAGCGCATTTATTTAATTTAACATCTGAGATGATGGAGTCAACCGTCAGTTTTATCTCATTGTCCAGACAATTACAGGCTTCTGACACATTTTTATTTTAGGCTAGATTTGCTTTGAACCAGGGAAAAGTGGATGTGCTTGGCATCCTTAAAACACACAAAAAAATTGTGTTTTGCTTATGCATATATTCATCTATTCCAGAAAGAACAAAGCTAATGATTATCTCATCAAAAGCAAGTGCACGTCTTGCAGAGAAGAAAAAAAAAAAAAAAAAAAAAACCTCTACAATGCTTGTCTGTGTTTACTATTGAGAATAGTACCAAACTCACAAGAGCTTAAAAGCCTAGTTTATAGTAATGTCACATTTTTCTTTCTTTTACTCGTTTTCTTTGTGCAGGACACATTCTTATCCATTATTTATTTGAGTAAAGTTCATAAAAATCTCACAGCGCCAGAAATGCTCCATTTTGTTCAAGATCCAGGTGTCAGTGCATTGGCTTTGTGTTGCGTCAGACTTATTATTGTCAGCAGGACATTTAAAGTTATTTAAGAGAAAGACCACATGAAAGCATTTAACTGGGTTTAGGACATGCTTCCAACAGGGAGGACAAGAAAGCCAGTTATTGTTAACGGTTCAGTTGTGTACTTACAGTGTAATGAAGATATGACACGCACACCATTAGCTGGAGCTTGCAATATGCTGGTAACCCAGCAAGAGTGGCTATGTCCAAGCATGCCTGCTTATGCCAACCAAAGTAGAGGACATAATGAGAGAAGTAGTCTACTCATGGAAAGGGCACTTCTTCTTTAGGAAAAAGAAAGAAGAAAAGGTTTCCATGCTTTTTTTTTTCATTTACTTATCTGACCTTTATAAGCACAATTAGCATTTGGAAAAAAATGACAGTTCTCTCACTCGCCCACATCACCTACAGCAGGCTTTTACTCTTAGAGGTAATTGCAAAGTTGGACAGGCAATATGAATCTATTTTTGGGAAAAGGGAAGCAATAGAGTTCTTGACATCTGTAAAGTGGCAAACTTGGCTCAGATATGCCCTTCCGTCTCGAATTGTCTGAAAGGAAAAGAAAGCCATAAACATCAGGGACATTTCAGTGACATATTAAATGATGTGGGGGTGGTATTTATTCCCTCATTTCTTAGAGTCACCTTGAACGTCATTTGCTCAGCACTGTAAAACTCTGAACCTCGGCTCCAAGTGTAATACTGTGCTGGGGTGGATTTTCCTCGGAGGGCTCCGTCTCTATCCACCAACATAATAGAAAGCTGACGAAAACAAAGATGGAGTTAAGACCAACATGAATATTTCCCCTTGAATTGAGCTGCCATAGATTTTTAAAGCTCAATCAGGCCGTGCTTGTTTAAAAAAAGGGGGTGTTTTTTTTTTACGCTCACTCTGCAATCTGAGATTGGAAGTATGCAGTAATGTGGAAAGATGTGAACATTAGGGAGTCTCTATGTGAATCGCAAGTGTATTTCAGACCACCGGCACAAAGCACAATAGCATATAAAGCCATGGCCTTATTTAAACCATGCTCTACTGTCTCTTCAATAGTTCACCAAATGAGCAGGCAGCAGGTGTTTTCTCCTGCGGCACTGATATGTGTATTTGTACATTTTTCTTTGCAGAACCTGATCAAAAACCTTCCTGAGCAGAAGGAGCTAAGCAATCTGGCCGAGCTAAAGAGCGAATACGAGGAGCTTTGTGAATCTGAGCAGTTTGGAATTGTGGTGAGTAATGAGATTGTAGTGGATTAAATCACTATCACAATTTCAGGGCAGATAAAATATATGTATGCATGTATGTATTTATATTTGAGTGGCCATTATTATGACTAGAGCTGGGTTTCGTTCAAAACCTTTTTTCAGTATCGCAAAAAAAATTTTTTTCAGCTGTTGACATTTATACAGACTCAAAACCTCATCTCCTGAGCCACTGCACGGAAAAAAAAATATCCAACACAATAAATCAGTTCAAATAAGTTTTAATAAAGTTCAAATAGTTTTCAGTTTACACATCTGTTATGCTCACCATTACACTAGCGCATTATTATAAATTCTTTCAATAGCCTTCTAATTTTTTCCCCCAGTATTTATTTTTTTTAGGGCATAAAACATTTGTCTTTTAATTCATGAAGATTTCATTTTATTGTTGGAAAATAAAGGAGATTTTATATTACAGTTAAAAATACTGAAGAAATACTGTTTTAATAATTTTTGTAGTAGCCTGTTTTCTACATTCTACTGAACAATAATAACATATTTCTGATGCCATGTCCAAACCGAACTTTTATTTTGACGGCTTGCCATGAATACATTTACAGTTCTGTGTGTATATACACTAGGGTTAAAAATGTGGGGTCAGCAAGATATTTAATGGTTTTAAAGATGTTTCTGCTGCTCATCAAGGCTGCATTTCTTAATTAAAAATCCAGAAAAAACTGTAATATTGTGAAATATTATATAATATCAATTTAAAATAACAGTTTTCTGTGTGAATATGTTTTAAAATGTAATTTATTTCTGTGATACAAAGCATCATTACTCCAGTCTTCAGTGTCACACGATCTTTTCAGAAACCATTCTAAGATGCTGATGTTTTATTATCGGTGTTAGAAACAGTTGAGCTGCTTAATAGTGTTTTTTTTTTAGGATTCTTTGATCTTTAAAATATTAAAAAGAGAAGCATTTATTTAAAATGGATAATAATGTTCAGATCTACTATTACAGTAGTTTACTGTTTCACTACTGTTCAAAAGGAAAGGAAAAAGGAAAGGAAAAGGAAAGGACGTGACATGTGGCCAGGTATGGTTTCCCATACAAGGAATTTGTGCTCTGCATTTAA
>JAUCMU010000151.1:12154640-12165914 GCA_032275025.1 Enteromius treurensis
CTTTATGAGTCTCTTAAAACAGGTTTACATGTATGCAAGGTCAAAAAACACTTTAGTTTTCTCCAAAAATAGATTTACTTTTACCCCGTTTCTAAATGATTCCTGTATGACTGCTGTGATTGGTCAGATGGCGCAGTCCTTTATGATTGGTCTACAGCGTCTTCTTGACATGATGTAATCCACGTGGAAATTGTACTGTTTGTGGGCGGGGCAAGTTGTTCGCGACATAGAACATTGTTTGAACATTATGCAAATATGTTACTTAAAGACGTGGATCCGTAACAGAAAAAGATTCAAATTGCTGACGACTCGTTTAGACAAATATAAGCAGACTCTTTTTTTTTTTATAGACAATAACTTTATTTATCATGCACTGTCTGCTTACAACTTTGCAGTTAATTTATGTTCACAAACAGATACATGACACACTGCATGAAGGATCATATTTGAAAAGGCTTAATAGGGGCACTGTAAAGGAGTTCCTAATTTCACCTTTTCAACCTTTTTGTGTTCTTTATCTATGTTTTTGTATGTTTGTGTTTTCTCAGTTCGACGTTTTAAAACAAATGCTCGTAAATAGGAATAATTTTTTTTTAGATAGGCCTATCTGAACTATTAATATAGCAAGCTGGCCATTAGAAAATTCCCATTGCTTGAAATGAAACGAACACTAAATGAGATTAAACAAAAGTCTGTTAAGTTTAAGTTGATGTATTAAAATAACTAAAACGAAATAAACTAAAACTTTACAAAAACGACATAAATTTGATTTAAAAAAATGACAAAATATGACAAAACATAATGCAAATAAATGAAATGATAAAACACAAAATTACTAAAACGTTAATTAAAATGAAAACAGAAGATTTAAAATAAAATTAAAAATAGACTATAACTATAGTAGCTAGTATTTCAAGGATAACAAAATAACACGTTCACAATGGAAAGGGCCAAGATGATTAGTTGCATCCACATTTTATTTAAAATAATGTTAAATAAAATAATAAAAAAGTTTCATGTTATAGTTTATTTAGCTATAATGACTGGCTGGTTGTACATATTAGGCTATTAAAGCATGTCCTGATTTTGCCAAATACTATGTGTCCCTAGGTCAATCTACTTTGTTGACCCTGGGACAACATTTTATTGAAAAAATATAGTCTTGACCATTTCTCTACTCCTAACACACAAGCAAGTATTAATATTATGGCAAAGGTGTTTTCCAATGTTTGTGTTTTAGGTGTGTTTGTGATATTTTGAATGCAGTGTTACATTATGCAAGAGATGTGAGGCACTGTGCAATTCTTGGATTTGTGTGTAAAATTGTTATGAATATGTGTGTAAGCAGTTGAAAAAAACTGTAAATATATGTAACATTTTGGCCAAGAAATCATAAGGATGATTTACAAACAATCAAATACATGTTAAATAACTCTTAGGGATGATTAATATATAATCAAATATACATTGAAATTTAGAAGATTCTGTATTGTGGTTAAATATAAAATAGTTCGCACCCTCATATATCATGGATCCATCAAAGGACATGTTCACATTCTGCTGAGTAGACAAAAAAATGAGGCCATTTACATCTGTCTGTGACTTAGTCCTTGAGCTGCCATGAGTGTAGGTTTTTTCTCTTGATTTAAGGATGACTTACCAGAATAACCTACAGCGAGTGTCAGTGCTGTTGAGGGCTGTGGAGAGGAAATCATGTATGTGTGAGTCATACTCAAGAAAGCAGTGGCCAAGGGAGTGGATCTGCTGTCAGTCAGTTTAAGAGGCAAACATTTGACACTCTGACAGAAGTCACTGTCAGAAAGAAGCAGTTCCGCTCTGCTGAGTTTCTCAGTTTTCTGTGAGAATATGACACGGATCACTGGCCAAAAGAAGAATGGCCTCAAACCTCAGACCATATACAACAAAAAAGACTGGATTAAGAAAAAATAATTCACCACAAACCTCTGTGAAGGCAAAACGAGGACGAAGATACAGGAAAAAGGAAAGGGAACGTGTGATTGAAAGGTTTATCTGGTACTTTAAGTGCAGTAGAGGTGAGACCATCCTCTTGTGGACCTGTATAATGAGGCAGGATGTGCTTTGAGACTTCAAACAGAGGAATGGTGACCAATGAGAGTTTAAAGCAAATGAATGGGATACAGCTTCATCCTTGAAAAGTCCAGGCAAGGGCGAGTTGATTGGCTTTGCAGGACGAAAGCGTCTGTCAATTGCATATCCTGTCACCAATAAATGTGGATAAGGGGGACTGTATCTGACATTCCAGTTAATGAGGTGACACAGCACTCACCATAATGCCAAATAAACTACTTTTCAGTTACAGAAGTAGTACCCATAAAGAAATGTAGTTTAACCTAATTAAGCAATATATTAAACAGTATAATAACATCTGAGCCGTATACAGTTAGGTTAAGGCAGAACGTTTCAAATGCAGTGATAACCCTCACAATTAAAACGTGCAGCTATTCTGAAAATATATATTTTTTGGGTTTTATACAACGGTTTATTAAAGAGAATTAGATTATTTACCTGTTGAACACATTAATGCCAACTACTACTATTCACTATTGTGAACCAAATGTTGCACGTTACTGAAAATAAATTCTTGAGGGAGTGAATGAATCAATAAGTCATTCATAAACACAGTCATTTGTGGCCATCTACTGGTGTGATGATATAACCTGCAAAGAAATGGACAGGTAATGCGGCCAAGATCTGGCTGAAACTACTTTAGACAAGTATTTCCGAGTCGGTGCATTATGGGGCTGAATGAGTGCACAAGATAAAGTGGTTCCTGACACGACAACAAATGGCTGTTCCCTCAGCACTGATGTATAATGGTAGGTATAATGGCATCAGTGATACTATTTCCAGGTAAGCAAAAGAGGGACATTGTAGCCTATGCAAAACAAAGACAAAAGTTCTCAATGCTTGAGATTTATATCTCTCGTTATGAAATGCTTTACAGTGTAACTTTGTATAAAGCAGAAAACTTTATTACTGTATTACCACACAAATGACTTGCTAAATGGGCTATGCAGTACAAAAGCGTATTAATTACTAGTTTTTATAGCTGACTTGTTCACATTGGATTTTAATTATTTGCAAACATTTGGCCATAACTACATCATAGTTGTGATCTTATGCTGTTATTGCAGCCCTCTTAAAATTATAGCTCTCCCAAAAATAAAAGTCTTCATTTACTCACCTGCAAGTTGATCCAAACCTGTATGAGATTTTGTTTCTTCTGTGCGCAGAAGAAGGTATTTTGAAGAATGTGTGCAACCACACAGCTGATGGTCTCTGTTGACCTCCACATTATTATTAATATTTTCCATACAAAGTAAATGAAACCAGAAACCATCTGCTTGGTTAACCACATTCTTTTATGTTCAACAGAAGAAAATAATTCATACAGGTCTGGAACTTAAGAGAGTAAAGGATGATGAAATTAAAATATACTGTATATAAAACTATTCTTATGGAAACTTATAGTCATGAATGTACATTTGACATCATAAACATGATTTACTATGATCTATGATGAATAATATAAATTAAGCATGCTGCACGTCCTCATCATTAGTTGTTGTTTTTTTTACGTGCCATCTCTTTAATTGTGCGAGTGAGCATCTTCAGCTCTGTTACTAAAAATATCTGAGGTGCCCAAAGGGGACTAAACACTATGCTATGCAAGTTGTCCTGGAAACCACATTTCTCCTGGTGAATGAATTATTGACAAACTGCTAATGTTAACTAATCCAACTGAATAATTCAGCCGCAACACAGTCGCGGATTCTAAACTCTCTGGCACATGCGTTATTCTTCCTTTCAGTGCTTTTTGCAGGCATGATAAAGAAGCTTTTAGCCTGGGTTGTCAAGCTTTGTCATAACATTCTGGTCTTGGCTCTGTGACATGACATGTTGATGACAGGTGAGGAAGAGTTCTCACCTTGCGAAGGATTGATGGGAGATTAGAGATCTGAGGCAGACTGTAGTCACATACTAATGGTTATGGCAAAAGCACACAGTGTATACATCAGACAGGGCAATTTAAAAAAGGGCATGTGCAGGAAAAATAACAAAGAGAAAGAGAATAGATGTAAGGCCTCAAGTGTGAATGATAAATGAAGTGTAGATAAAGAGAAGAGCTTGTGGAGGCAAACGCTGCCAAACAAGGCGACGTGTTTAAGACAGAGAGATGACAAATGCAGTGAGAAGAGGAGGCAGCTGAATGACTGAGTGCATCCAATATCAACAGATATGATAGCAAGCAGCTCTCGAGCCCATGAGGATTACGTAAAGCCGTTCACAGAAGAAGTGTACACCAAGGAATTCGAGGTCTTTGGAAAACAGGCAATGAGTTTAACGATGCACACCATTAGTGACGTCTTATTGAAGACAAACAAGTAAGTAGAAGTGTGTGTGTGTGTGTATACAAACACACATACATGCACATATGCTTTCTATTGTGATCTGCACAAGCCAAATGATTTTATTCATGTAATTTTACTGCTTCTTCTTCTCTGAACTTTCTTCCATCCAAGCCCCCTTTCCAAGAGCCATTTAGACTCTATCCAGGTCATGGCATCAGTGTATCAGACCCTCCCCCCTAAAGAGACTTGAATCTGTGATGCGTGCTTTTTAAACCCTGTGAATTCAGATTAATGCAGAGCCCTTTAGATTTCATATGTGTGGGTCACAAATGAGTTTTCTTTGAGATTCCTCTCTGACATGCAAATTAGATTTAGCACAACTTTTATATATGTTAATCAATAAATATTTACTTGATCACTTAGATTGTGTGACAAGTAGAACATGTTCTTGGATCGGCAACTTAGAATTTTTTCAACATTAGGAATAGATGAAAAGCGAAAAAAAAAAAGAAGAAGAAAAAAAAATATATATATATATATAAATGAAAACATGTGCATGAATAAATCAGTACTTGCATTATTCCTGAAGTGTAGGCTATATAAATATAAGCTGTTTTATGAATAAGAAATGAGATACGATTACGCAAAGTCCATACATACATCATTTATATTTAGAAGATAATACAGGTGAAAACTGATCTTTGCACAGATATGTGACCACAAAGCCATTCAGCAGGGTCAATATATTTATTTATCATCTAAAAGCTGAATAAATAAGCTTTCTATTAATGTCTGATTGGATGTTTCACAGTATTTGGCTGAGATACAACTATTTGAAAAATAGATGAGACAAATTTTGAGAGATTTGTGCAAATTGTGCAAATTAAGTTCTTAACGCTAATCAAACATTTTAATAAATTTACAGTAAGGAATGAAAATATTGTCATGGAAACATGATCTTTACTTAATACAAAAAAAAAAAAAAAAAAAAAAGGCATAAAAGAAAATTGCATAATTTTGACCCATACATTGTATGGGTTGTTGGCTATTGCTACACTATATCTGTGCTATTTATGACTGATTTTGGTCCAGGGTCACAATTTTTTAAATCAAATGAAATGCCTTTCTATATAAACAAAAGAATGAACTATAAAATATTCAAGGACATCTTAATAACTACTTCATATAAAACTATTTCAGATAACCAGTAGATTATAATAAATTAATAATAAAATATTACATTGAACAGTTCTGATAAAAAGAGTTTTTTGCAGACTTAGAAGTCCTTGACTGTGTGAGCTCAGAGATTTCAAAGAGAAAAGCATGTACGGTGTCCTTCTAAATCAGATCCACTGCCACTTTAATCCACTGCTTTGTATGTGCATGGCATAGTGGGAAAATATTGTCTTTGTCTGACATATTTCCAGGGATTAATCACAGGCTTTTTTTTCTGCACGTGGAGATAAATCTATAACATACAGTTTATATACATTTTAAGGTCACATAACCACGTTTTTATTCAGCAAATAATATTTCAAGTAAACTACATGATGTAGAAATATTACAAGAATGACACAAAAAAATAGCTTAATACAGTATACAAATGGTGTATTTTAATAAGGGATAGTGTTGCTTTTTAAAGTCTGAGACGAAGTCTTTCAATGACTGTGGTGCACTTGTTAAAACAGACGGAGGAGGGAGAGGGAGATGAAATTTTAACGCCAAGCAATAACACTTCCGCACAAAGCACTGCTGCCATCTAGTGTTAGAAAGGACAATCCGGTGTGTTATCCAGCTTGTTGAACTGTTAAAAGTTTTACCCACAAAATGAAAACATAAGAGAAATTTTGCATTACATCACTTGCTCACCAGTGGATCCTCTGCAACGAATGGGAGCAATCAGAATGACTTTAAACAGCTGATAAAAACACAATAATCCACCATTAACTTCAAACCATCACTTCTGAATTCTAAAAATCCGTGTTTTTAAAGTAAAAAGTGACAAACGCATCTATAAAGACTCACTTTGAAACAATTGGTTATATGAGAACCAAACAATACCTGCATAGATTAAAATATATTACTCAATTAGTAAGGCAAACAACATGGTGCTAATATCCACGTTTTTGTATAAAACTATAAAATATAAATACAATGAATCAATACAATCTTTACAATCAATACTGGAAGTTTAGTAATCACACAAGTGGAGAGGTAAATGATGTTTAATCTGTGGAACCAAAACAGCATATACAAAGACAAGAGAAATGTAATGGATGAATACAATAACAACGGGAGTCATGCACACATATAAAAATATAATAACGCATAACTCATTGCTCATACAACTGGAGAATATAAAAGGAAACGTGCTAATTATCATTAAAGATGAAACATAAAACAGTATGGCATACAACATTTCTTCAAATCATGCTGATCATGATAAAATACAAAACAATAAGATGCCACAGACATTAAAAATAAGTAGTTCTAACTGTGAAAAGAAAACAACGTTTCAATCTTTCCAATACTGATAGTGTTGTGTGTAAAGTATTTTAAATATATATTTTTTTCCCCAGACGTTCCATGATTCTTAATATTAACACTGCTGAAACAAACAAAAAAGTTAATCACACAAATTAAGGCCTTTGTTAAAAAGGGCAAAATTTTTTTTATTTATTGTGAATTATGTAGGCTGGTTGAGAAGATTCAAGTATGTTTAAGAGCTTATGGTTATGTTAATAAGATCGAGTGTATAATTGCTCTGTGTCAGAGCTCCACAGTCCTGAGATGTCCACGAGGAGAAACACTGCCCAGGTTGTGTAGAACGCACTCCGAGGCCTCCGCTACACTCCCACAACAGGACCAGTGGGGCTTACCGGGGTGTCCTTTATGACCATGTCCACAACCCTGGAACCCTCCTGAGTGCACACACACACACACACACACAAATTCATATTAGGTGAAAACATACTTTTTTATTATTATTATCGATTTAAAAATGTTGGGAGTAAACAGTACCTGGCATTGTTCCTGTGCAGCCACAGCGTGCCTCTTTGACGCCCCCACTTGAGCAGAAGGAACAACAATGGAATATGCCACAATGACCTCTGAACTTGGTTTTCACATTAAGAACAAACGGTGAACCCTAGAAAGCACGTATTGCTAGAATATAATTCCCAGCATCACTGATATTCCTTTAAACTTGCCAATAATCATACAATTATTAGACAAAGCTGTACTGGTTTAAATGAACACTTACCTGGACATGCTGGGCTTTAACGCAGACCCACACAGAGTAGAGACCTGCTTCAGCCGGGGTGTAGGACACATCATAGGAACCATCACCCTTATCCACCACAGCCGCCTCCACAGAGCTGTAATGTGACAGAACAATGTTAAAGGAGAGCTATTTTGCCCCTTTTATAATATACAGTACGTCTCAGGTGTCTCAAGAATGTGTATATGAAATTTCAGCTCCCAGATCATTTATTATATCATTTTGGAAGTGTGAAAGCAAAATCATGCTGTTTACACCCCTGCCTCTTTAAATGCAAATGAGGTGCTGTTTCCCCGCCCCCTTTTTCTAGAAAATAAGCCTTTACAGCTTTTTCCTCAGATACTCTACTAAAAAACATGTTTGGTTTTGATGATAATGTCTATCCTGTTGAAATCATGCATTTTAAACTATCTTAAGGTTAATCTTCTGATTATAGGTAATATAATCTAATAATTTGTTATTATTGACTGGGGCGAACAAAAATCTGAATGGCTTGTTTTTTCACAAGCTTGCAATGAAAGGCTTACTTAAAAAAAAAAAAAGAAAAAAAATTTAATGGACTCTTATTATTTTTTTTAACATTTTCTAGGTTTTAGATGCACCAGAGACCCATTTATAGCACTTAATCACGAAAAAAAGTCTAATTTTCATAATGTCGCCTTTAAGACATGATGTTAGGCGCTGATAATGGAATGTGTATTATTTATTCTTTAAGTTGCTGTGTATTTTGCATTCAGTTTATTATCACTGTTACAAAAAATCTCATTCTGTCATATATTAATAAAGCTGACAAATATGCACCACATTAAGCTTAATAGTTCATTAATACTTAAACCAAACAGATCAAAATTCTATTTTCAATTAAAATACATAAATTACATTCAGGCCTAAATAATAACATTTTAAAAGGCTGAAAATATTTATTTGCTCATGAATAAAAGAATCTCAGAATAAATTCAAGCAAAAAAAAAAAGTTCATTTGATAAAATGACATCTGTAATTAGAAATGAAGGTTTGCCAATGCTACATGTACATTTATTAGTGATTCTTTGACTTTATTACAATGTAGTGGTTTTAATTTTTCCATATATACTCACCAGCCCTTCCTCTCCTTGTGCACTATGCTGACCAGCACTGGGTCTCCACCTCGGCCCATCTGCTCTCCGGAGGGGTCTCTGCAAACCAGAGTGAACTCTCCCCTCTGACCTTCACGACCTCTTTCCACACCTGTGAGTTATTCAAGTACAGACACGTGAGTGAAACAGATTATATAGCGGAAGTAGCAACAGATCTTTTTTTCTAAATTGTGACATGCATCCAAGTGAAACATTGAAAAAAAAATTAGGACAAGGACAGTTGTTGATTGTATGAAAGGAGGCACATCTGAACGCCAGCTTACAGTCAACGGTATTAAAAGGGACACGTTTATGCAGACTAAATGAGTAGACACATTATGACATTTAAATTGTAAAGGACTAAACAGATCTGATGACAAAAAAAATCATAAAATCTGAACTGCATTGTGTTTTATTCACATTAGTGACTGGGGGAACCCTAACTTGTACGATCGACCTGCACACCACAGGCAAACAACTGTGCATTATCCTCCTGCTGTGAACCTACTTGCGGCATGCTGGGACAGAGCTGGATGAGTGTCACTTTTACAATCACTCTCTAGGAGCAACAGTACATAAAAGGTTGGGTTGCCATGGTAGCCAGGAATGTTGACTGCTGTTTATCCCAGTGTTATGCCCTGGGCCTTTTGGTGTGTGCACTTGTATGTGTATGCATGTCTAATTGTCCATGTGGGAGGGGACAAAAGTCAATATATGGTCTAACAGAAAACTACAAATACACAATTTCATCTGATCTGTACTGTTTCTGAGGAATGTGCACTGTTTGACAAACACAGCTTAAAAGTAAAAAGAAAATTCACAAAAAGTCACCAAACCTAACACTTGTACTGCATGTGACCGACCACACAGCTTCCTGAGTTACAACATTCTCTTATTAAAAATATATATTTCAGATTTTTGAAAGAATATTCACTGACAAATGAATTGTGATTATTTGCATCTAAAATGTAAGTTTATGTTTACACAATAATTTACACCATACACACATATTAAGTATATACAGTGCCATCCACTTTTATTGGCACTCTTGGTAAATCTGAGCAAAGGTGGCTGTGAAAATAAATCTGCATTGTTTATCCCTTTGATCTTTCGTTAACATTTTTTACAAAATTCTAACCTATCGTTGAAGTAAAACAATTGAAAATGGAGACAAAATCTTATTGTGAAATGAATGTTTTTCTCCAATGCTTGTTGCAACCAATTACTAGAACTTTTTGAGTCAATTACGAGCAGACAAGGGTGATTCTAAACAGCCCTGACTTCCTGTTTCACAGAAATATATATGGGAGGGAAAACAAAGCTCAAAATCCCTTAATCATCAACACAATGAGAAAAACCAAAGAATAGATTTCTTATATGTGGCTAATGATAATTGACCAATTAGTGAAGTGGCTTTAAGAAAGAGCTAGAGCAGTGAAAATTTCCATTTCCACCATCAGGGAAATAATGAAGAATATCCGATCAACATACAATGTTAGGAAACTGCCTGGAAGAGGACGTGTGTCTCTATCCTCCTAATACACGGTGAGGAGTGGCTAAAGACTCTTCAAGGACCACAGCTGGAGAATTGCAGAAAATAGTTGAGTCTCAGGGTCAGAAAACCTTTCAAATATTGTCAAACAGTCCCTACATCAGCACGGGTGGGTTTAAGGAGGGTTTAAGAAAAATTCTCCTCGCTCATCCAGAAACAATCTCCAGCATGTTCAGTTGTCAGACAGGACTGGAACTACAAATGGGACTGGCTTCTGTGATCAGATAAAACTAAAAAAAAAATCGTTTTTAGCAGCAATCACTCAATATGTGTTTGGTAAACACAGGGATGAAAAGTACTCTATGTGTTTTTGATGTTGTGGGTCTATATTTCTGCTGGAGGTCCTGGACATCTTGTTTAGACACATGTTATCATGGATTCTATCAAATACCAATAATTCGCTGACTTTGTTAGAAATCTTATAATGGGCCATGGTTGGGTTTTCCACTGGGACAATAACCCAAACACAAACATAACACAAGAATTAGTCACTAAGCACAAAATGAAGCTTTTGCCATGGCTGTCCTAGTCCTCTGACCTGAACCCTGAGTGAGGTGAAATAAAGAGAAGCACCAACATGGAGCTGGTAATCTAAAGGGTCTGGAGTGATTCTGGATGAAGGAATGATCTCTTTTCTCTTATCAGGTGTTCTCCAAACTCTTTAGGCGTTACAGGAGAAAACTCAAAGCTGCTGTCTTGGGAAAAGAACAAAGCAATAACTGGGGGCTAATAATTGTGGCCCACATGTATTGGAGAAAAACATTTATTTCACAATGAGTTTTTCTCCCCATTTTCAATTGTTTTACTTTAATGATAGGTTAGAATTTTGTGAATTTTTTCAATAAAAGATCAAAACGATAAACAATGCAGATTTATTTTCACAGCCAGCTTTGCTCAGATTTACCAAGGGTGCCAATATTAGTGGAGGGCACT
>JAUCMU010000151.1:12166014-12184798 GCA_032275025.1 Enteromius treurensis
GGTTAGAATTTTGTGAATTGTTTGAATGAAAGATCAAAAGGATAAACAATGCAGATTTATTTTCACAGCCACCTTTGCTCCGATTTACCAAGGGTGCCAATATTAGTGGAAGGCACTGTATAAATACACATACAGTATATATTTGGAAAATATTTACGTATATATATTTATATTCTTACATTTTGTACTATATATAAAAATATATAAAAGTATATTTTAATATATAAAAATAATATATACATAATATATACCTATATACATGCATGTTTGTATTTATATATACATAATAAATATACACAGTATACATACATATATTATGTAAACAAATACTTTTATTTAAGATGTGATTAATCGTAATCAATCACGATTTATCGGTTGACAGCACTAATTTTAATATAATGAAATTGAACAGGGCAAGCTGCAAAAAAAACTAATTTGCTGAAAACGGTGTCGTGTGTAAAGTAGCCAGATTTCAATTTTGTAGCCTATATGTTTTTCTGAGAACTTTTTGATTAATAAGTATTAATTAATCCTGTGTGTCATTTTTAAGGCTTGAAACAGTCAAATTCCATACATTGCGTGAAATCTATGACAGCATTTTCATTTTCGGGTGTGGTTCTAAATTGATTTAGAAAGAAAGACCACCAACCACCATTGTCTGCCCTACTCTCACCTTCTCCCTGGATCGTGCACTTGCTGGGATCCACAGTCTTGGTATGTATGACTCCCACCACAGGAAATCCCTGCACCTCTCCAGCACTCTCTTGAGGAAGGAAACAGATGCTGCTGGTATTATCAGGGGCGACCGTCGTTGGGTGTGGGTCGAATCCTGCCTCCACGAGGTTCATCAGCCTCCTCATAGTAACTCCTTTGGCACTGAGGATTTCCGCGTCAGAACCAAACGTGAGCAGGCGTTCAGCAAAGTCCACCCCACCTTGGACATCAGACAAGGCCTGCTGCAACTGAGCCTTCTGCAGATGCAGTTGGTTCCTGCGCTGCAACCTTAAGTCCTCCAGTGACCGCAGCAGTGAGCAGCAGTGAGTCTCCACCGCGCTGACATAGCTCCGAGCAAACGTCCGGATCTCACCCGCCAAAGTGTCAGCCCGTGCCTGCAGCGCCTCTTGGGATGTGTCTATGCGTCTCAGTGACTCCTCCAGATGGGCAAGACGAGGTCTTAAGCTCCTGACCACCAGATCCCTGATGCGATCGCCATGATGGCCGATGACTTCATGGGCAGAGATGCAGTGGTGGTCGCGGTGAAAGGTGGCAGCACACTCCAGGCACACGGTGAGGTCACACGGCTCACAGAAGAGCCGTAACTCCTGGCCAGGATGAAGCGAGCACAGGACGGGTCTAGAGAGATGACCCTGAGACTTCAGCTCCTGTAGGCTTTGAATAGAGTGAGAGGATGTCCTCTTCTGTCTCCTGCAAGGAGGATTACAAGAGTTTTGACATTAAAAATGACAGGAAATACAGTGCATTTAAGTCATGTCAGAGAGATTGCATGAATGAGTTAAACACATGGTATTTTGAGTGTGACTGAATTTTAAGATTAGTCCAGAGTTTAAGATTAAGTTTAAATGTTTAAGATTAAATGTTCTATTTAGCAAAACTGTGTAGTTTGAGTGTAATCTGGTCATATTTCACTTCATCCTTGTTATGTGACCTGCACATGTTATGGGATCTTGTTACTCCTTTCCAGTTGCCTCATGGGATAGTAAAGTGTCCTCCGGATATGTACTTCAGAATCATACTGGAAGTAGTAGGTCATTCAGGTGTTTTTCACCTACTTTTTTATGAATATTGCAAATTCAATAATTCTCTTTAATGTTTTTTTTTTTTTACCTACTGTATAGTAAGAAAATATGCATATTCAAATCAGTGAAGCACAGAATATTTACTACTATCCATTGCAGTAGATGAACATCATGCTCCAAAAATGCTTCTATTTGGAAAGAAAATATTGATAATGATAATATTTTATATTCTTTTTGGAGAAAACATTTATTTTTATATAAAAAAAAATAATGTCTTAAACCAAAACAGTATGGTTTCAAACCCTCTTTCAAATATATTCTCATGCAAAAAACACAACATGAAGGTGAAAAAAGGCCTGAACTTTTATTTTTCTGTTTGAGCTTTAGCTTTAACTTCTTCATTTATGTTGAGTAAAGACATTTATGAGGGTTAATAAATTCGTTGTTTACTGTTCGTGTTAATCGCCGAACAGCCTCTGATAAACTGACCTGTGGGCCTGACTGCAGAAGTCGCAGAGGTTGACGCAGCACACCTCGCAGCGCTTCCCCGCGTCGCCGTCGCTGCACAAGTCGCACAAAACCCGGCAGTCCACCTGCAGAGTCTCCGCGAAAACCTCGTCCAGCGCGAGATGGTCAGTAGTCAGTCCATCCGCACCCGATGGGGGCAGATCCACCTCCGAATCGCACTCCGGACACAGGATCGTTGAGCCAGCGTTGCGCCGGTGCGTGTCATCCTCTGGCGAGCGTCGTTCCCCGTTCACGCGGCGCTCAGAGAACGGCTCGCGCTGGCGAATGCAGTCCGCGCAGAACGTGTGCAAGCAGGGCAGGATTTTAGGGTCTCTATACATCCGACTGCAAACACCACAGACCGCTTTTGACTTCTTCCCAGTGTCCCCATTGCTTTCACTCAAGACCGCTTCTGGCTTTTCTTCATGAACTAATCGCTCTTTGCAAAGTGACATAGTGGTTTATATTATTCTATTTTACTATAACGCGAGCTTATACAGAACCTGTTCTGTAAAATGGCTAATCGTCTTTTGCAAATCTCGTCATTTACTAAAAATGCAACTCTCGCCAAACTTCTGAGAGAGTAAACTTTTTCGCTCATGTAATTTGAGAACGTATCGCTTCGTCCAATCATATTACGCGTGGACGTTTGGGGGCGTGGCCTGAAACCCAACCCTGTCCAAGCGTGTAGGAAGAGGAACTCGCGAAGCCGCGACTGTAAAACACGCGTGGGATATGGGTGCCCCCATCGGCTGGCTAGACAAATCAAGACACAAGACCACACATCACACCTAAACTTCAAAGATTGCCAATATGCAGTTCATGCTTTATTTCGCGCCTTTTACAACACGGAACAAACTAGAGGACACTGGCCTTTATGTAGTAGCCTAATAATGATGCACTATGTAAAACATGCCTCTGTTTAGCTATGACAGTATCATTGTATTGGTTAGACAGATATTAAATAGCTGATCTTTTATCAATAATACTTTACAGTAAGGTCCCAGTCGTTTATGTTAATTAGCCTAATAATTAATTTACTAACAACAGCAATAACATTCAATGCATTTGCTATGTTTATTAATCTTTGTTAATGTTAGGTTAACTTTACAATATTAATAGATAAACCTATGGATATTAATAATGAACTGATTTTATATTCATATTTAAATATTGAAATTAACATGATAATTTGTGCAAAAAGTCAATTGGATATTCAGCTTGTTGACATAAGAACAATATTTATTGGTATTGCAAACATTTTACATAAACAGTTTTAGATAACAGCATGTGAAACGTATAGTTGATGATCTCATGTTTCAAGAACAGCTGATAATTTCTGTTAATAAGATATGGATTGAATTCACACAATTCACACTTTTTAAAGTTGAATTTATGTCTATTGCATCTAGGTTTCTACATAATGATGATGATGTTATATATATATTCTGTTTGTTGTAAAATGTCATTATGGTCAAACAAGATTGGCTTCACCATCACCAATTGTTGGAGGAAGTTAATTATATTCCAATAGCCTATATTTAACCAAGTAAAATTGTATTCTTGTTTCAATTTAAAAAATCTTTTGATTTAACAATTTTTGGTCAGAAGTAGGCCTACAGTTGTTGTTTTTTTAAACCGGAGACAGCACATACTGGATTGCAGAAAGAAAAAAGATGACTGTGAGCAGAATTTGTAATGATGGCACTTTTGTAGATGCAGCACTGAACATGAAGTATGTCCTCTCTGTCACACTGCTTTCTGGAGATAATCATAAAGAAAAGCAACATTTACTTTATTATAGAAGCATTGTGTTTTTATGTTGCATTTGTTACTCATTAATCGCTGTACCATGTGCATGCAATTTAATGTGTCACATCCAGTTTGTTAGTCCAGAGTGTCCAAGCTATCATTAAACTTGATTTGATATATGCAATGCATATCAAATGTTATGATTATGGGTGAGTCCTGCTTAATAATTAGTTTTAACTTTACACTTTTGTTTCTGTCAACGCCGCTATTTTACCTGTTACGGTTGCCTCTGAGATAGCTTTCACAAGGCTGTTCTGGATAAGACAGGTGTAGGTGTCATCTTTCTTCACTGGCTCTTTGAGGAGACTAGCAACTAGCACAATTCCTGCAGTGTTGCTAGAAAACGTGGTGCTGCTGTTTAGAAGCTGCCCACTCTGATTCAACCAGCTAACCTCCGGCTGGGGAAACCATTTCAGAGCCCGAGCAGATAGAGACCCATTCTGTTGAGTGAATGTGGGGGCTGAGAATGCTGCAAACAACACAGAGATTTGAGTGAAAAACAAAGTTCAAATTCAAAATTATACATACATAATTAAACTATTGTGACTCAAAGTTATTATTGCTTTGGCTTTTCATTCACTGGAACATTCATATATATATATATGCTAATAATTATTAATAATTACTTTAATAATATTTTATTTATTTATACATTATAAAATACTTATTACAATAATACCCTTTGCAGATCACCAATGAGCAACATACAATAATTTCAAGTGTTTCATTCTTAAATGAATCAGTTTTAAACAAATCTTTGAATTAATGCTTTAGTGACTCACTCACCCATAAACGTCACTTCCAGAATGAATCAGGATTTTGAATCAATCATTTGAGTGAATGATTCAGTGAATCATTTGTATAGACAGTGGCTGTGTCCAAATTCATCACACACTCCCTAAGTACATACTTGAATAGGTAACTACTTAATGAACTTTAAAAAGTATGTCCAGAAGTAGAGCGTCATCCAGGGACTTTTTGTCTACTGATTTAAGAATATTGTGAATTCAGACATACTCTGTTCACATGCTGTTTCCCACCGACTATTTAGAAGAAAAGTATGCGAATTCAAATGTAGCCAATCATTTGTGTACAGTAGCTCCTAAATTAATCAGGGCTGCGACTTTTAGCATCATTTTTCAACACCTGCTGGCGTATCTAATGTATAAAGCAGAACTACATTCTCTGGTTTTAAACATGAATTTACTTTGAAATAAATTAATAAGAAATGTATTTACCAGCCACTCTAAGGTTAACGCTGGTAGTCCCTGAGACTGTTGGTGCATTGACAGAGCAGCGATACACACCGTCGTCCTCCAGCTTCACGTTTCTCAGCAGTAGGGAAGCGTTCCCCGCTGATATAGCATCTGAGAACAGTTGAGCCCTGTTTTTGAACTGTGTGTTCTGCGCCTGAAGCTGGGCTGCTTTGTTTTTGTATTCATAGACCACCCCGCTGACAGAGTCTTTCAGCCAAGTAATTGACACATCACTGAACTGCTCATTGCCAGTGTTGCTAAGGAATCTGCAATCCAGGACCACATCATCAGCAAGGTTCCCCACAGTAGACGGACTTCTGCTTTCAACGGTACCTTGGGACACTTGCAAACAAACATGCACACAACCGTTTAGGTTATAGACCTCAAAAGCCCAAATGCACTTTTATTACAGAATGTTTTACTAACCTGAAAATGCAATGGCCAGAATGAAAATAATGAGTCCTGAAATGACTACTATGAGAAAAATCATACTGCAAAAGACAAATTTGATGAACATTCAGTATTGACTCATTATATGTACTATAATTTTCAGCCTTAAATGGTTTGAAAAAGTCTTACATTCCAAAGATGATTTGTCCTATTGAAGCCATTCCGGTGACCTCTTCCTACATTTAAGCAGTGTCTGTGATGAATCGATGCACAGCTCTGCTCAGCATCTCTGGGGATGGCATAATAAATCAACAGGCTTAGACAAACGACCGCTTTCTAATCCCTCAGACAAGTTTCAAACTTTACTTCCAGCGAAGGAGATCAGCACCTCCTCCCTGTGTCAATATTACCTCTGAAAGGTGTGCTCTGACACTCTTGATAACACGCAGAACGAAGTTAGTTTCACCTAAATAATACATTGGGAGTGTGCCTATAACTCTAAATACAAATGAATTGCTTTCTTCTGCAGTACACAAAATAAAATATTTTGAAGAATTCTGGTAATCGAACGGTTGATGGCCATTAAAAAAAACAACAACTATGGAAGTCAATGGCTACCATTAGTTGTTTGGTTAGCAACTCATACAGGTTTGCAACAACACGAGAGTGAGCAAATAAGACAAAATATGAATTTTTGGATTAACTGGCACTTTAAGGGAAAAAAAGTACAGAAGCCGTTTTTTTTTAATCCATGAGTTAATGCTTAAAACGAAAAATGCATGGAGGGTCTTTAACTTTTTTCATTTGCACCTGTTCACGTGTAGATGCTAAAAGTTATAACATTTTATTAGAATCATTTTGTGAAGCAATGGAGTTTCAAAAAGAGCTATTCTGTTAAAACATTTTCCTTCGTATTAAAAATATTTAATGTTAGCATTTCAATATTATCATGAGATCCTTTATTTAAGAGAAAAAAAGTTTTCAAAAGGAAAACCCTCCCACCTTTGCTTTTTTCACAATTCGCACCCTGCTTATGATATTGACAAAGTATTTTTAAAGGGTTTTGTCGTTACGGGCTAATTTGTGAAATTGGTGTATGATTATGAGAAATCATATACCAACAGAAAAACAAATGCTGGCACATTAATGTATGTGGGAAAAAACATATTTTGCAACTGTGGTCTTGGATGCAGACATCAGCGGACCTTTAGCTCTTTTACTTCACTTTTCATAAAAATTCACAGAGGAGCCTGGCTCATGCAGGCACATGCAACATGCAATCAGTCCTGGTACTCAAAAACAATATTTTACAGGTGAATGAAGTTTGTGTCTGTGGATTCAATCACCATAGTGATATTCTGAGAAAAAAGCAAGTATCACTGAATACAAGAAACACAAATGTAGAAAAATGTTTGAATGCAAAGGATCATGAAATTATTTGTTTTCAGAGAAATAGCATAAAATACCCCAAAATTTCAATTATGTATTAATATTTGTCTGGGATCTAGGAAAATGACTTTGTAAAATGTTCAGTGAAAAAGAGATACATTTGAGGATGTACACTGTAAAAATGATTTAAAAGTTTTATATAAAACAGCAATAATTAGAGATTTTAAAATAACTTTCTTTTTTTCCCTGTATTATTATTAATTGATTTACTCATTAATGTAAAGTAAGATTACACCATTGTTGCAGTTGTATAATCAGCATTTCATGGGCTGTAAAAATCCGTCAAACACTCAAATTGAAACCATAACACACTGCATTTTTTTTAAACAAATTGTCTAAATGTCACTTTCAAACTTCCAAAGAGGAACCTATTGATCTGATGGTGAGACCAACAAATGTTGAACAATTTGTTGGTTCAAAACCATCATGAGAAATGATTATAAGTTGCATTGAGGACTCAGACTTCAGCACAGCTTTTGTTTTTGAGCCTCTGCGTCTGAGCTTCAGCTGATCAACAATGCCACATCTTGTCGCTGATATTCCAGACAAACTGCCTTTGATCTTGTCACAGGCTGCAAATGTATTTCTAGTTTTTATCATGATTTACATTTTTCAGTACATCTTTAATTCTCAGTTTTCATGCTCATGCACACCTATGTTTCAAATTATTGTGGTCATATACCTTACGCTCATTCCTCTGATTTTGTTTTTTATTTTAAAAATAATGAAACAAACCAAAACGAAAATGTGTGCTGCCTGTTGCCACGGTCTTTGTCTTCAACTCTTTCAGCTTGTTGGAATCAGTCTGTTCTGGGGAGGATTTGTTCTTTTAGACGGAGACCTGTATCTCTGTTTGGCCACCAAATATAATGACACACAGCGTGAAATTCCCTGCAAGAAGAACGAAGATCTCACTCTTCAAGAAAGGAGCATGATTACGATCCACAAAAACTGGTCACAGGTAATTACTCTAATAATAGCACAGTACATGTGCTCTACTTTAACAGTCATTTCTGTGTTTTCTAAAAGTAATGGGTGATTTCAAATGAATCATGTTTAAACCATTGCAACTGGTTTAAGCTTCTGATTGTTGTATTTACTCCAGTTGATCTTGGTGTGGCTTCTTTGCACAAAGTAACGGAAATTCAAAGCTATTTAACTTAACATTATTGCACCGGAAACAGTTGAATCTCTTTGTAGGACAGGTTCACAGTTGAATCTGCAATTCAGTTTAAGATTTAAGCATATGATTCAAAACATGAAACTTCTTTTGCAGATTCTTGGTTATATCTGCATAGCTGTGGGTTTCTTTGGATGGTGTCTGGCATCAAACATCAAGGTTGAGATGAATTGTGGCAGTTTTTCTTGTCAGTGGTTGAAGAACTGCTGTTGCAAGATCTGTAAAGGAAAACCATACTACAAGATACGGTATGAGGAGCTCCTGTCTGAGGAAACAGACAGACATTTGGATGGAAAATTGCGACAAATAGCCAAAAAGAAAGCAGAAAGAATATGCTCAAATCACATTAGTGATATCAAAAATAGTGAATTTCGATATGGTGAACCCACAGAAATGTCTGAAAAGGCTTGGTCTAATATATCTCGCTCAAATTTTTATGAAGAAAACCATGAGTGTATGTTCGTTGATTTGTCTTATTTCACTTGAATGCCAGTCTGAATTCAATTCTCATCAAGATTATTCTCTCTATCAAGCATAAATTAGTATTATGTGAGTTTTGTGCTAAATAAATAACTAGTTTCTTGGTCACAATTTAGTTTGGGGACCTGTTTTAACTATTAACTATTATTAACTATGAATTTTGCCTTAATAAACTCCTAATTTGCCGCTTATTAATAGTAAGGTAGTTGTTCAATTTTAGTATGAAGTGGGTTAAGGGATCTAAAATATTATCATGAAGTATAAGGTATTAATATAATATTAGTATTTATAAGACGTATTAACAATGATCCTGGCACAAAATGCTTTCGAAGACAAAATTTTTCATATTAAATAAATTCAAATGTAAATTAACAGATGGACAAATGACTTGATTTAGCTTATGTAGAAAATGTTTTGGTCGTTTTAGTGCATTTTGAATGTAAATTTAACTGTTGTGCCTAGCTAAAAGTTGGTGAGAGTTGTGTGAAGACTTTTCAAAAAGTGACTCAAGTATTAAGGAGCGGGTCTGAACATACTGATATTTTCTGTTTTCAAAGTGTGTATATAATGACAATACAATTATTTAAGTCCTTGGGGCAGAAATGTTATGAATTGCATGGCATAGAGCTTTTCAAACTTAAGATCATTTGCGATGCATATATTTCACATCTGAAAGAGGTGTACATATGTTTTCTGTGCATACGTGCATTCGATGAATCACACGTACTGTATGCATATTTGAGAGATGATCAAAAGATCAAATTTAAGATTGTTAAGTTTTTTGTGCAACATTTCTGGGTTTCTGGGGCTGAATCTGGGAAGATCTATGTCATGGATCCAAATTCTTACAAGATCTAACAAAAGATAGCTAAAACTAAAGCTAAAATGAAAATGAAAATAATAAAAAAACATTACTTGAAAAAACTAAATAAAGTATATAATACAATATAAAAACCTTGTATTTATTATATTTGGTTTGTGATTGTTTCTCCTGTCTTGGGCTCTTAATTTGAAGGGTCTCTGTTCCACATTGTTTTTGTGTTGGCTTTCTTATATAGTTGTTGTTGTCCCTTGTTCGCTTGTCCACCTTCTTTGTTGTCATGGTTTCTCATGGTAAGTACTTAAACTTAACATACACTAAATCAAGCACAATTGTCATTATATATAGCCACATTTGCATTTCAATCAGTTGTCAATCTAGTCTGTTTTGCATCGTTTATTTGTAAATACTTGTTTTTGCGATTTTAAGTGTGATTAAAATCTATTTTTGAGATACTTTAAGGCTATGAAGATAATATCTGCAATATTAAGCTACAGTAACAGCAAGTGAAGCAGCAATTGTCAATGAAGAGGAAACTGTTTGTCCAGTTTTCTACATGACTGGTACATCCATACGTCTCTCCAGAACAGCATTTTTGGCATTTTTTAATTGTCCTCCGCCTACCTGAACCATAGCTCTGAGCACATGACGATTAGCTGTCAAGCTAGACAAACTGTTTATTCAGAAATGCATTGCAAGTGAAAGACAAACATGAAGAAATTGGTCTCAGGCAGACTTGAGTACGCAGGTGAAGATGCGCATGTGGCAGCAGTTTTCTTGGACCAGCTTTAGGGTCAGAGGCTGGTTCTGAACATGTCCATCAGAGAGCAGCAGGATGTTCCTCACTCCCTGTCCGGAACGCAACAGACTCAGGCTCTGGAGAGGCCTCCACAGGTCAGTGCTGCCCCCAGAGCCACCACACACGACTCAAGAGAGGAGAAATGCAATGATATACGCAAGAGAACTGAGATTTAGAACCATATTTAAACATTTGTAAACATTACTCACCATAATACATTTTCTGGCTGCTTCAGATGCCTCATCTAAAGGCATTGGTGGAAGAAAAGCTTCTTTGTAATGTATAAAAACACCCATTTTCACTGGAATTACAGGAAGAAGAGGGATATAAAAATGTCCACATGACAAACAATAAAACTATTTTAGACGTTTAAACCAGTGCTGAAAGAGATGATGTTGATCTTTAGTGAGTGTTCCAGAGATTTGAGGACTTGAAGGGCAATCCTGGGAGTGTTCAGCATGGCATCTCCCTGCATGGACCTGGAGGAGTCCAGAAGAATGACCACATCCCTCACACTGGATGAACCTCCAGAGTCGGACAACCTGTTAACTTAAAGTCTGAGTAAAACACCAGCATGCAGGCCTGCAGGGAGCAGATCTGCATCAATGTTAATTGTTGAAGAAGGAAAGTGCAATTTTTTGTGTGCAATATGCTGCAAAATATCCATGACAGACAGTAAAAAGATGTGATAATTTCTTTACCTGACTATCTTTATTCGGGTGGTTCTCCACCCACATCCTGGGCCTGTGGATAATAAAAAAGACAGAAGGACACCTGTAACCCTTCAGATCCCAGAGTCTGTCCCGGTTATGTGCTGATCACTGCCTTACAGTCTGTCCTCTGGTCAGAGAAAACAATAATACTGTTAATACTTCATGTTTTTTTTTTTTGTATTTTAGTAAGACATAGCACAAAGGTGAATTTATAACCTTGGTTTTGATGGGGTGTGCAGAGCTCAAGTTGAAGGAAAGGGAATGAAAATGAAACCAAGTTACAACAACACCAGGGTGAGAGCTGGCAGCAGGGATGGCCTCCAGGGTGGAACAGAGGACAGAGACGCCCTCCAGGGCGGAGCTGGTGGAACAGGCGGCAAAGATGCTCTCCAGGGCGGAACAGGCAGAACTGAAACAAAGAGCACATTGAGGTTAGTTATGGCCTCTACGGCCGAGACAGTACCTGAACTGATAACTTCTGATCGTGACTTGCAGACTGGATTTTCAGGGTTAAGGAACGGCACTCCTGGCTTTGATTCCGGAACTGGACTTGGAAACGGCGGCTCTCCGTGACTCGGGAACCGGACTGGAAAATGGTTCTCCGGGCCGTAACTCCGGAACTGGACTGGACAACGGCTCTCCTGGCTGTAACTCGGGAACTGGACTGGACAACAGCTCTCTTGGCTGTGACTGCAGAACGGAGTCTGCAGGGAACTGGAAGGAGCGCTCAATAGCCTCCGTGTCTGTGGCAGGTCATGGTAAGGGTTTAATGGCCTGAACTAATGGACCTGGAGGTCGTGCAGCCACTAGCGGAACCTTAGGAGAGTCTACAACCCAAGTCGACATCTCTGGGGGTCGTGCAAGCACTGGCGGAACCTCTGGGGAAACTACGACCTGACTCAACACTTCAGGGTTTATTGCAGCCACCGACGGAACCACTAGAGAGACTTTGGCCTTCTGTTGCAACAATTCAGGGGTGGCTGCCATACTGTGCAATGGTTCAGGGGCTGCAGCCATCTTGAGCAGTGGTTCAGGGGCGGCAGACATTTTAGCCAGTGGATGGGGTTTTGGATCGGCGACCATCTTGTGCGCTGACTCTGGTTGAAGCATGGCGGCCATCTTTAGATTTAGAAAAACATCTGTTCTAACAAAGAAAGTGTGAGAATTTCTTAAACGAGGTACAAAAAACTCCTACCTGAATGAGGAAGGAATTCAGAGGCAGGATATGGACAAATTAGGCTCCATCAAAGGCAGGAGATGCCCTTGACAGACAGCTCTACACATACTGCGTCCCGATCACTAGGATCTATAGCTTCTGGATGCTGCGCTGTCGGTTACTGCTCAGATCATTCACACTGCTAGTGACTACAAAAGAGCACTGGAGGAGATAAACGGCGGTCAGAAGATACACTGCAGCACTTTAAAGACTTATTACTTTTAAAGCATAATCCTTTAGAAACCCATCTCATAACTAAGTGTTAACAAACTCTCAGTGAAGCCTAGCTGTTTTTGTTTGTAATAAACCTGCATAAGAGGTAGTGGGTAAGAGTAAAAAAATAAAATATATAAAGAAACAGGAACCTCTTTATAGGTGACATATGAGATGTTTCCTTCATTCTCCAGAAGAGCTAATCTCAGTTTATTCCTCCGTGGGATATAAACATTAGACAGGCTCCATACAGTGGTAGAAACCGTCTTAACAAAGGGGAAGAATCTGGACAGTACTGGGTTTTAAAATATTTGTCACACTAAAACACACTAGTTCCGGTACGTGCAAAATCCAATGAACTAATGACACTGCATTACAGTGCCTTTTTACATAATTACAATATCAACTGATAGGAATTAGTAGCAACCATGCGATTCCCAGTGTCTGCTGGGAGTGCAGACCCACCCCACGGTATCTACTGGTATTTGGGATGTTAAATCCTATTGGATAAATGCCCAGAACAGACTACAAAAAGGAATTTTGTAATGATTTTACTGGAAAAAGCCATTTGAATTTCCGTGATGGTTTCCATTGGGATTTTATGGTTTGCTTTCAGCAGATTTGTAAACTTCTCTCAACATTGCAGATTTCTGGACAATTCCAGGAGTATTACTGACCATATTTCAAGTGTTGCAAATATTGTAATTTTCATTTCATATGAATTTTGATCACACAATGAATCAGCATTTAACTCTTTAATTAATTTACATAAGTTGAACTGTTTGATTTAAGAAGCAATGCCATCCATATGTCTCTATGGACAGAATTGTGATGTGTTTCAAACCAGGCCCGAGGTCAATAGAGTATGGCTGTCTGTGTATGCGAGATATTTTCTCCCCTCAGGTCATGGAACCCGGCTCAGGTCAGGATGACCTCTTCTCCCACTTCAATTCTACGTGTGTTCTAAAGAATCAAGAATCAACTGTGACGTTTATGTATATCATATAAGATATAAGAAATTTTGTCAATCCATTTCTAGCCTGTATTTTTATGAATATTGCATAGACTGTGTGTAACCAGCCATACTGATAAGATGTCTGACTGAGCTAGGTAACCTTGAGAAGCGGATTAGTGGAATGTGTGTGTGTGTCTATTCTCAGGGACGAGGAGAAGAATATCCGTCTGCTGGATGAGTTAAATATTTGGGCTGCTCTGGAGGCCTGACGCCCAAATTATCACCTTCTTCCCCTTGAGATATGCTTACATTCATACGTGGACGTCTCTAATATTATCTATCTTTTGGGACCAATCAGAATGATCAGGATGACTAATGTACTGACGCAGTTAGTGACCCCTGTTAGAGTATATATACACTGATGTCTGTAAGATGTACGCAGAGCGACCTACTAACTCAACGCGATTGAAGCTGGCTTCGGCTGATTAAACTATTTTCATCAGTTGATCTCATCTCTGACTCCTAGTCTTCATTCAACAACACCTGGTCCTGGGGTCTTTAACTGTTATTTCCCCAACAGTGCACATTCTAACATGAATGAAGACATTGGTTAATTTTCGATGGGAAGCGTCCTATTAGTTTTAATCTAACATGAGTGATAAGATGTATTTAAATTAAAATTGATAGTAAGAGGTTCTTTTATACATTAAACAATTTTAAATGCCTGTTATTTGGTAAATAAATGTATTGATGCAATATCCTGTGTCTGACCATTATTTAGGTAAATAGAACCTTAAACAATGTGTTATTATTTAGTAGATGATTTAGTAGAATTTAGTAGATGAACTGTTGCCTGTAGTTAATAGTTAATATTACTTTTTTTTTTTTTTTTTATAATTAGGTGTGTAATGTATTGAGAAATATTAGATAGACTTCACCTAACTTCTTTTAGCGCGTCTCATCTTAAGTTACTCTTTACTCAAATATATAGAATGGAATCAAACGGAGTGCAAATTGTTACCTCATTAGATTCTATAGTGTAGCATTCGAACCAATCAGTCACAAACTATTTGTTACATGTAATATGTATTTATATACATATCTATATTTCCCTTATTGAGCTAAAATATGATAAAATAGGTTTGTTTTTACACTGTTGGAGAATGTATGAAATCCCTTCTGTGTAAATACACCACAATCCCAAAATCTAATAAGAACGGTCTTAATAAGTACAACGCATAGCAGGTGTTTAACAGACATGAAAAGACCTAGTCCTGCTCTGCTCTCACTGGACCCAGTTGAAAACAAAAAAAACCCCCAAAACTTATAATTAAACAAATATAAAATTTTATAATTAACTTTTTTTAAACAGCAGTATGTACAATATTATACACAGAAGCGTCTGTACACAATTTGATCAGCATTTACTACAGTTATACACTCAAAACTGTGTACAAGAATTATTGTGTATTAGAAACACAAACGATTGAATATCAGAAAATTTACAGAACACATTTGGAAGCTATAAAGCATGAGTTTTTGTGTGAAATATTATTCTTGAAACTATTCCAGCGACTAAAAGGACGCAATGTATAAAAGAATGTAAAAATTGCCCAAAGAACTGCAAGTGTTAATTAAAATTATGTTTTCAAAGTGGAATAAAATCTGAACATTTTGTTGCCGTGCACAAAATAATATACACCTAGACTGAACACTTTGGTAACTGGCTTGAAGAAAAGTTAGTCTAAGAGGGGGCAATCTCCTGTATGACCTGGTTTAAAATCTCATCTATAACATCACAGTCATAGTTCACTTGGTTGAGGTCCAAGGCAGGAACAAAAGTGACCAATAAACGGGCGATGCTGAACCTCAGCTCTCTTAACCTGATGACAGAAGAGAAAGCAAAATATATGTGCATCAAAACATGAATCCTAATGAGCATGCACAGGCCACATCCCACTGAAAACCTCTGAAACAAATCAACAAAGCTCTTACTTGGCTGGTATCACAGTGTTCTCTCCCTCCACAGGGCTTTCACTGCTCTCTCCTTCCTTTTTGATCCCATTAACAAGGTTAGCAGCTGTGCTCGTGCTGCATGTTTGTCCTGAACTGGTGCTACCGTTCGTCAGAGTTTCTTGCTCTCTTGCCTTGATCCACTCCTCTTTTTGTTTCTTCAGCTCTTCTACTTCCTTCTGCAGCTGTTCGCAGATAGCTTTTTCCTGCTCCAAGCTCTTCAACTTTTGAGTATACAATTTGTTGGGAAAAAATTAAATAGTTTAAGAATGATTCATCAAATAATGGCCATCCCTGTAGAAAAGTCCAGATCCCGATTATGCTCGTTAAAGAAATAGTTCACCTAAAAAACTTTTTGTCAAGGTTCTTGGTACCATTCTGGACCTTGAACATGGTAGAACCAGTTTATGGAAGGGACAGAGAACTCTCAGATTTAATCAAAAATATCTTAATTTGTGAACGAAAACGACTGAAGGTCTTAGGGTCTGGAACAACATGAGGGTGAGTGAATAATGACAGAATTGTCATTTTTGGGTGAACTCTGCTTGTAAACATGTTCAGTCAATGGTTTGTGGGCACGATGTCTGAGACTAAGACTTCCCTTTAACTCTCTCTTTACAAGCAAGGCTTTCATGGTCAGTCAGCTTCACTGGAATAATAGTTAGTTCACCCAAAAATGTAAATTCTGTCATTATTTACTCACCCTCATGTCATTTAAAAAATTGTATACATTCATATTTAAGCCTCATATTCCAGCCTCCATTGAAATATCTCATTAAATATTATGTATCATTAACTTTTTGAAGTGTCAAAGTTTTGGTGTATCTAGCAGACTTCATTATAATGTCTTCACGTGTTTCAAGGATGAATGAAAGTTCATAGATTTGAACAAAGCATCAAAAATGAAATTCATTCTGATCTTTTCAGCAGAAACTACTGTCATTTTTTAATTAGTTACAATAATTTAGAGTCAAAACTACCAGTTTCTTACCTTAATTCTCAGTTCGTTGCACTCTGTGTTGCGATTGTCCAGTTCTCTTAGAAGAAAATCCACTTGAAGAGCCATTTCATCATCTGCATTTTCAGAAGCGCTTGTTGATGATGACTGTTCCATCTTTCTAGCCTCGTCCTGTGCCTCTTTTTCAGCTTTGTTTTGCAACAACACCTTGTGTTTCGCTTTAAGCTCATCCCTCTCTTGAGTAAGCTCATGGATGGACTGGGTGGCCTTCGTGTAAAGAGTCTTATAGTTCTGTTCCTCTGATGGATCTGTCTGGACGCTCTGATGGCTGCAGTACTTTTTTATGGTGAGATTCAAAAGTTTGATTTCTTTCTCCTGAGCTTGCTTTCTGAATTCATCCCTCTCCCTGGCTGTGGTCTCTAGGAGATCTAGCAGGTTATCCTGCTGCTTCTGTGCTTCAAGTGTTGGCAAAAGGTCTACTTCTATGTCAGGAAAACGCAAGCTCTTGGACGTTGATGCCATACCTTCCTGGTTTTCTACATCTGACTTTGCATGTTGTTCAAAACAGATCTTATTCTCCTTCGGTATCTTCTCTATTTTTTCAAGATTTGGCATGACTATTTCTACGCTTTTATGCCCCATCTCCATGGCGGCTTCAACTTCTGTATCATTCATTTTCCTGCTCTCCAGCTTAGTGGCACTCTGTTCCAACCTGGTCACATTATTCTCCATCTCTTCCTTCTTGATCTCGCCTTCTTCCTTTCTTATCTGCTCATCTTTCTCTGCCTTTACACTGAATTGCTCTGTTTGGGTTGTTATGCTTGTTTGGCCACTGGAAGTCGATGCCTCCGTTGTTTCATTTCTGGTGTTTTCGGTTGCCATGGAAGCTTGATCACTGCACTCCATATATATTCCTGGTGCATCTTCGCTGTTCTTTTTTTCCATCTTCACCTTAGAAAGGTCAAAGGATTTGGGTCTTGGCGTGCTGTGGGTCTCATCAACAACAACATCATCATCGTTGTCACTGTTCTCTACATTGTTTTCATCAATTTCATTGCCCTCAATGTCTGCCATCTCCAAAGGTGAGGTTATGACATCTGATGTAGCTGCGGATGTTGATGGACTACCTGGTGCATTGTTACAGTAGTAATGTAATGTTCTTGCTCTTTTCACAGTTTGGTCCTGGGATGAACCAAGACTTCTCTTTGTTCTGAAGAAGAAAGGTTTGAAATCATGTTTAAGAGAGAATAAATGGAAATATGTGTGTAAAAATAGACAAAGGAAGAATGAGAATAATGTACCTTTTAGGAGTGGAGAGGGACATGACATTTGAAATGACCGGCATATTGTCAGAGGGGCTAGAAGCTGTTCAAACACAGAACATTAGTAAAATAATTTAGATTCTGGATCAAATAAACACACACACAATTTAGCCTCACCAGACTGTGAAAGGGTGATTGAATCATAAGAGCTCATTGAAGGTGAAGAAGGTCCCTTGGGAAACAAAAGGGAAGACTAAGACTTTAATATATTCTGGGAATGTATACTTGCTTAAAGATTTGAACAAAAAAAAGCTAAGATTTACTTTTTGGTACATTTGACGCATGCGGTCAACTTTCCTTTTCAGATTCTCTTGTTTAAGCAGTTCCTCCCTAAACCTGGTTTCTTCCATCTAATTACAAACAAGAGGAAAGACGTTTGGGTATCAAGCAACACCACCACTGGACGGAGAAATCCAAAAAGATTACCTGAGAAGATATTACCTGAGTTCTTTGCTGTTCCTGCTGTTTTTTGAGGTTTCTCTCACTGTGGCAACATAACAAAGAACATCAGTGTCAGACTTTGTCACCCCTGGACATCTTGTATATCAGATCAGTTTTCTTAATCTTATCACTGGCTAATAATTCACTCCTATTCAGATAACACATTTTTCCACTCACTGCTGTTTGTATGTTTTCAGGCAGTCAGAATTTTCATCTTCAGAATCTTCAGCTTCTTCTGGTTCTTCACATCGCCTGGATAAAGAAAGAATGGTTGCCCATACAAAATGGATAATAATGTTCTGTTTATTATAATTAAAGCCCATATACATTTATATGTAAACAAAATATAAAATATATAAACTGTTCAGTTACTAATCCACTAGTAAAATCATGGGTGTAATTTATTAATTAATTGTTATTTCAAAGGTAGTCTCGCGTAGCCAGACCTTCAGACTGACGGCTGAAGGTCTGGACTTCATAGCCGCTTACTTTGGCAAGGCCCG
>JAUCMU010000151.1:12184898-12194988 GCA_032275025.1 Enteromius treurensis
ATTAGATGATGACTTCGACACTGCTGAAGTGTTTCCAGAAAAGTGTACCGTATGCATCAGACGTTCAGCCAACGCTCTGTGGGTGTGACGTCTGAGGCTGAGACTGTTTCAAAGGTCATGAAAAACTTTTTTTACCCTAATGTTAAAAAGTGTATTCCTTAAAGTTAACAATTCAGTGTCTTGTTTTACCAGTAAATATTCTCTAAAATAATAACTTCTAAAAACATTAACTAAAAATAGCACAACACTAGTGGTTTTGGCTACCTAAGAGCGCAAACTTTATTTGTCAATTCTGCCACATGTACAGGACATACAGAGAATTGAAGTTGCATTACTCTCAGACCCTTGCTGGATAACAGATAAACATTAAATACAAAAAGAGTTTTAAAAATGCAAGTAAAAATTGAAATAAATACAATTTTACATATAACAAAAAAGTTACAATATACAATAAAAAAATACAATGTACAATATACAAGTAAGGGCACATGGCATTGAGTGCAAACCAGAGAGAGTAGTGCAAATCTAGACAAATAGTGCAAGTGTAGCTTATATGTATTGTGACGAGACAGACGGCCTCGAAAGCCTTTCATCGCCTCCCCTGTACTTCAGCGCCGCCCTTCTCCAGGTTCCCAACGTGAGTGGGCGGAGGGTCTCCCTTTCCCCGCTCCTCCGACCATATGGAGCCTGGATGAGGGAGGTAGCACCTCTGCATGGGCGGCGCACCAGCAACCGAGACGCGAGGAGCCGGAGCTGCTTGGATTCCACCCCTTCCTGGAACCCGCTTCCTGCACCTCCTAACCCTCACCGAACTCAAACAGCACGAAGAGGACACCAGTTTCCCTTTTATTTTGGACACTTTATTTCCCCCGGACACTTTATTTTGTATTTATTTAGTAAAAAAGCCTCTCCGAGAACGTGACGTCACCCCCACTGTGTCTGTTGTTGGCTCCATCATGTGACAGTATGATAAAGTGATAGGGTGCAGCCTTGTAACAGACAAGAGTTTTATGAAGTAGTTAGCAGTCTAATGCTACACGAGTGACTGGTGAGTGCAAGTTCAGAGAGGCCATGGGGGAGAAGAGGGGAGTGGGGGCAGAGCCGGGAGAGAGTTAAGCTTCCTGACAGCCTGATGAATTAAGCTGTCCTTCAGTCTGCTGGTCCTGGCCTGGAGGCTCCGCAGTCTCCACCCTGAAGGCAGCAGGTTGAAGAAGCTTTGCATTGGGTGGGTGGGATCAGCCGCTATGCAAAAGGCTTTTTTGGTGAGACGGGTGCTGTATATGTCCTGGAGGGAGGGGAGAGGGACACCAATGATCTTCTCTGCTGCTCTCACTATCCGTTAGAGGGTTTTGTGGCAGGACGCCTTGCAGGCTACAAACCACACAGTGATGCAGCTCGACAGGATACTCTCAATCCGGCCTCTGTAGAATGTGTACATGATGGGGGCTGGTGTTCTTGCTCTTCTTAGTTTGCTGAGGAAGTAGAGACGCTGCTGTGATTTCTTGGCCAGTGCAGTGGTGTAGTTCGTCCAGGAGAGATCCTCTGTGATGTGCACACCCAGGAACTTGGTGCTGCTCACTCTCTCCACAGACGCACCGTCGATGGTCAGAGGAGCATGCTGAGTGTGCGCTCTCCTGAAGTCCACAACAATCTCCTTCGTCTTCTCCACATTCAGAGAGATTGTTGTCAACACACCACACGGCCAGGCGGCTCACCTTTCTTCTGTAGTCGGTCTCATCCCTGTTGCTAATGAGACCCACCACAGTCGTTTCGTCCACTAACTTGTTGAAGAGGTTGGAGCTGTGTGATGGTGTGCAGTCGTGGGTAAGCAGAGTGAAGAGGAGGGGGCTCAGCACACATCCCTGAGGGGCCCCCGTGTTTAAGATGATGGTGCTAGATGTGTTCCTGCCGACCCATACTGCTTGTGGTCTTCCGGTGAGGAAATCCAACAGCCAGTTGCACAGTGAGGTGTTGAGCCCCAGCTGGACCAGTTTTTGAGTGAGCTGTTTGGGGATTATGGTGTTAAATGCTGAACTGAAGTCTATGAACAGCATTCAGACATATGAGTCTTTTTTGTCCAGGTGTGTGAGTGCTGAGTGGAGTGCAGTGGAGATGGCGTCATCGGTTGGGCCGATACGCAAACTGGAAGGGGTCCAGGGAGGGGGGCAGGACAGACTTGATTTATTGCATGACTAGCCGTTCAAAGCACTTCATGAGGATGAGAGTAAGTGCAACAGGACGGTAGTCGTTAAAGCAGGAGAGAGAGATTACTTTTTCGGGACGGGAATGATTGTGGTGGCTTTGAAACATGTGAGGACGACAAGCTGGATGAGTGAGATGTTAAAGATGTCTGTGAAAGATGTCTCTCAGTGCATGACCAGGAAGTGTGCAAGACTGTCCCAGGTCTTAGAAACGCTAAAGCACAAAGCCCTTTAACCACACTAAATTCACACTGCTTCTGAGCGTTATTCAAGGCTAAGCGTATCCAATTATACATCATGTTTGAAAAATAACTTTTTTGCTCATATCCTGTGAGATGTCACATCCACATTATCTATCATCTATCCATATTGGTGGATGAAAAATAAAACTGCAAGTAATAAGTAAAATAAATTGTTTGCCTTTTTTAAAAACATTTTTAGAAGACAGCTAGCGCACAGTACATTTTTCTCATATGATTTCACAGTATGTACCCAGTCACCAGACTTCATTTTGCCTTATTACAGAGCCTTGGGCTGTCACAGAGACATGTGATTTCTCAGAACATCCATTTCAATGATATCTCTTAAACAGCTTACAACTTTAACTAGGTTTAAAGGTCACTACTCTATAATTCCCCTCTTTCTTGAATGCTTCTGGAGGTAATTATTTTACAAGCTAAACAATGAAAAGTAAGATTAAACAAACCTGAACTGGGGGTCTGGATTAAATCGACAGAACCATTTTTCAGGGAGCTTGTTCATGTCAATGCCATCTGGAAGTCTCCTCCATTTCTGACAATCATCACACTGAACCCAGTTTTGATCAGGACGCTTCCTTTACATTAAACAAGGAACAAGGGTTATATATGGAAAAAGAAAGAAATAAAAAATGTTATGAAGTTGATTGTATACTAACGGTATATCCTCAATAGCTACTGTAGTGTTCAATCCCTTCTTATGGCGGATTGCTTTCCAATAATCTTCCAGTTTCACACCCAAATTGTACATGGTTTTCCTGTGTGGACAAATAATATGCAGCTTAGACATCTAGATTATTTATTTCTTTTAGAAAACTACATTTGTTATTAACTCAAACAGAAAAGAGCTTGTTCATTTAGTTCAACAGTCCAGTATGAGAATAGAACTTAACAAGAGTTTGGGCAATTCTTGTGATTACCTGAAATGACTGTAACCCTGCCTGCCTCATCAAAAATCAAACGCTGAATTGCAAGTGTGCTCACAAAATAAGATATTCACAATTAGTTAAAACAATTTAAATGCAAATGTTTGTTAACATCAGAATTTATATAATGAATTTGACCATACACAGTATTTATACGGTCCAGACAGTTCTATATGCATTAACACACATGTCAAATAATAAAACTCTTTAACAAATCAATAAAAAATACATATATATATATATTACACATTACCTAATTATCCCGTTGCAATCTGGGATTGAATAAGTGCACTCAGTAAAATCCACTACGTTTTCAGAAACAATTCCCTTAAAAAGCACCCTATTTAAGGGAATAGGAAGCATGCAACTCTGTACTAACAGAAAACAATAACTGTAAACTTTCACTTAAATTGTTCTAATCTCAGGAGAAAACGGCGGGTGGCTATTGGAGTTAGACGTGTGTGTATCGTGAGTCGTGACCCTACGTTACGTGGAAGTGAAAGACCAATTTCCCTGTTAAATGTTGGCTTTCATCTCCAGAAGGTCTTGCCATCTCTAATTTCACAGGATCAAACAGGTTTGTGTCCAAGGAGACATTCTTTTTGTAACACAAGACGACACTTTAATATTTTGTACTCCTCAGCATCTCCAGATATTATTAAACCCTTAGATGCTGAGAAAGCTTTTGATAGAGTTGAGTGGGATTATTTGTTTTATGTTTTAGAAAAATTCGGCCTGGTGTCTAATTTTATCTCCTGGATATGGCTCCTTCACACCTCACCTGTCGCCTCGGTTGTTTTTTCCTTTACACAGAGGGACACGACAAGGCTGCCTCTTCTCTTCAATTTAGCCATAGAGCCTGTGGCAATGCTGACGATTTAATACTCTTTCAAGAGTTCACGCTTCCTCAATGATAATAAAAGCATGTTTGGCGAGCTGTCGGGGGTGAGCCGGGAGTTAGGTAAACCCCGAGCCCTAGTAACGAGAGCCTTAACGAGGGCGTGGCTCGGAGACCGTCTCGAACCCTGCGTGACCCCCGTGGAAGGAGCGAACGGTGGAGGTAAATGCAGGAAACTGGCCTATTTATAGTGGTGAATTAGCGACTGGATTGGCTTACGATGGGGGCGGTGCTGATTGAAAGATTGGTAAAAGCTGATTTGATTTTCGTATGCGCTTTCTCCCAAAATTGGTTTATAACTACATTAGTCTCCAACTCTTCTTACACTATCCCTTCTATTATTGAAGTTCTGGAAAGGTTTGGTCACCTGTCAGGCAAAAAGGTAACTATACCCTGTAAACCCTGCAGCTAGAGAACTTTCATTCACCCAATTTCCCTTCAAATTATCCTTACTGGGTTCCAAATGTTTAGGGATATTCTATACTGAGATATATGGTCAATGATTTAGCCATAGTTTTGTACCTCTCGTCAATCGAATTAAGGAGGACATGACTAGGTGGTCCACACTCCCTTCGTCTCTAGCTGGACGTGTTAACCTTTTTTAAAATGGTCACTCTGCCTAAATTACTTTATTTTTTTCAACAAATTCCAATTTTCATCTCTACGGCCATTCCTTTGGGGAAATAAACACCACGACTTAATCTAATCTTCAACTTCCTAAATCAAAAGGTGGCCTATCCCTTCCAAATTTCCAACACTACTTCTGGGCATGTAATATTAGTAAGATTTTATACTGGAGTAACCCTCACTTACCCAAACATTCTCCACCCTGGGTTCATACTGAAATTTCATCAACTAAATATGATTTACGTTTCAAATTTACTTAGAATCTGGACTCAATTTAGGAAACGTGTTGGACTACATAGAGTGTCTATACATATGCCTATTTTGAAAAATCATGCTTTCTCACCATCTTGTTTGGACTCTGCATTTCCCATATGGGCATGTAATGGTATAAGTTAAGGATTGGTATGAAGAGAATGTATTTACTTCCTTTTCTTCTCTATCATCCAGGTTTAATCTACCCAATAGTCACCTATTTCGTTTTTTCAGATGAGACATTTTGTGCCGAAACTGTTCCTTCACGTCCCAAATCATCCTCCAGAATGTGCCCCCAGCAGAGGAAGGTGTGAGACGAGGCGGAGAAGAGGAATAGGAGGGATGCTCAAACGAGATGCGGAAAGGAATGAAACGGGTATTATAGTGGGTAAGTTAGATCTGATTGGACAGACGAAATGAGCTGATTGATTAGATAATGCCGCGCCGGCTGTGTCTTATGTGCACGCTCCTCACAAAATTAGTTTAGCAACATCACTTTTGTTTGACACACTGGAAAAAGCACTTAATAACTGTGCCCTAATCCTTTGACAGCTGTTTTCTGTGTTTTACCACACAACACTCACTTTAGTTCCATGGGAAAGGCAATTTGTTGTATGTTGAGCAGTTTCATATAAAAGTATTTCATGCCATCTTGACAAAATGCAAAAAAAAAAAAAAAAATTTGTTCTAATCTAAATAGTTGAAATCCACCTGTACAGTATCACACTCACCTGTACTCTTCTGTGTAGTCAAAGTCCTGCTTGTTGTGTGTTGGCTTAAGAAAGTTGCACTCAATCACTGCAATGACTCCCACTCCTTTTTCATTTGCCTTATTGCCAAAAAATCAAGATTGAAATTGCATTCAGGGTCGCATTTAAGTAGTAAAAGTAATAAACTATAAACATTACTTCATCACACTAAAGTACGTGGCAAAGAGGTTGTTTAGGCACAAGATATTAATTAAATTTGTAAATAATTACCTTGGTTTGACATCCAACACGTTCATAGGCTTTGATGAGCCTGTTTTTATGGTACATCATGACACCATAATGGTCTTTGCTCTTGGTGTTGTAGCCAAATGTGATGAGAATGCTTTCTCTCTGAGAGGAAAAGACTTAAGGAAAGCTCACTATGCAATGCATGCATTTATGTCAATTTGCTGTCATGTTCAAAAACAAATTATTATGTCTTTAAAAAGTCAACACCTTTTTTTTTCCAGTACCTAAATTTCAAATAGTTATGATGTATAAGGTTTTCTTTGGAAAACAGGACCTCTCATTTTGATTGGATACGTTTAGAAAGTTGGGTTTGTATTTATCCTTGACAATGTTTGCCAGGCTTTTGGAGACCAGCTGGGTTTTTACTTTCTGCCCACGAATGATAATCTGCATTCTGGGCTTCAAGTATAGGATACTACAGTATGCCTACAAAAAAAACATGAATACAGACACATGCAGTATTACTGTGATGTTCTATAAACTGCAATACATAAAGAAACAGACAGACACATTGATAATAAAATATGTAGACTGCAATGTGTTAGACCTTCTCAACACAGGAGGGTGAAGCACTCACCCGCAGAGAGAAGTCGCTCTCTGGGCTTGACTGAAATGAGCGACACGGTTGCTTGTATTTCTCCTTTTCACTCTCATATACTTCAGAAGGAATCTGGATGTCATAGCGGTCTGTTTCAAAGTCAAACTCAGATTTACCTGTGGATGTTCTGTAACAGAAAAAAAAATGTCCAGGAACATTTCATCCATCCATTCTTAGGTCTGGCAGCTCAAGAGAATTACAAACAAAACCAAACACTACTATAATGTCAGCAGATCTTTTGATTCTCACTTGCGGAGGTTCCAGATGATGATTCGTGTTCCTTTAGTCTCTGAGTCAAAGTGTGCGTTGATGGCATTGAGCTCACAGAGAAGCTCTTTCTCTGACTGAAACAGAGAGTAGCTCAGGATATCTTGAAGACTTGAGGCGTGTTGTGACTCCGGTTGGAGTGAGAGGAAAAGTCAAGGATGCAAACATCAAATTAAGAATTTAAATATATGCTGAAACTAATACATAAGAAGAACTTTTACAACTTATCATAATAGCTCTTTAATACCCTCTTTATAGCATGCCATATTCTAATATATCCTACACAGCCCATTCATTTAGGCCTATTTGGAAGGTAAGGATATTTAACTGTCCGATGCGTTTGAATGAGACAATGGGTACAATGACATTCTCCGCATGTATCTCCTGAAGATACGTCTGGGACAGAAGGCCCACACACATGGACTCTCCATTCTTGGAAAACACAATGGCATCCTTTCCTAAGCGCATGGAACCAGACTTGAATCCATTGCCATAAAGGCCCACAGGGACATGGCCATTTATAGTCTCCTTGTCACTGAAGCCAAAACTGAGAGGGAGAGAAACACAGTATGTTATATAATACAAGAAAAAAAAAGAAAAATTCAATTGATCAAAAGTGACAGTTATTAAAATTATTACAATTTTATTTAGAATGTTTTATAATTATTAAGAATCAATTTAAATTTTACAGAAATTCTTTTAAACTTAAGCTTTAAATTGATATACTAAAAAATGAGTTACGGTTACCACAAAATTTAAGGAGCAACCGTTTGCGTTCTCACACCCCTTTTTATAAATAAATGCTGTCCTACAAACTTTCTATTCATCAAAGAAAGGATACCGTTTCCACACTTTGCCAACAATAAACTATGACAATTAAAAGGGGCTATTAAGTACCAAATAAGCATTTTAGCATGATTTATGAAAGATCACGTAACCCAAGTGTATGTTTGTGTTCTTACCCACCTGAGCATTTTGTACATCTTATCATAATTCATTCCTGCTCCATTATCCATGAAAGTTAGACATTCGTGATCTTTGATTGTTGTCCAATCAATCCAAAACTGTTTGGCACTCACATCTGGGTCATAAGCATTGTCTGAAGTAGAAAAGATCAATTTAAAATATTATCAGTTAACGCATATTTAGTAGAATTTGAGCGGCTAAGCACTATATTAGTCTGTGTAGGATTACAAATGTAAGAATCTGTCTTAGATCTCAAAATAACATCATACAAGAAATTAAGGTGACGTACATTGTACTTTGGATGGAAACTGTTAAATGTTAACACCTTTACTTTAAATCCTGAGGTGCAGTTCCTGTCCTCTTATTGTCAGTCAAATGAGGATGATTACTGAGACTTTTGCCTTGTCACCTTTTGTTGTAACAGCTCTTGGTGCCTTTTGTTCCAGTATTTGATTGGCTATGCTGAATGGATCAGGACTGGTGTACTGGGGGAAGTTTGCTAAACTCAAATACTTAATTTGCATTCTTTTTAATCTAACCCTTAAGGACACACATCCATTCTTCCAAACTTCTAAACACATATAATCAAAAAGAGCAATTTCCCAAGATATCAGTAGCTTGGCTCACCTATCAGCTCTGCAACAGCACTGAAGGGCCAGGTGTGGCTGGTGGAGTTGGTGTGAAGGAAGTTTGGATTCAGCTATAAAAGGATCAAAGGCACAGGAAACACCAAAGTAAAACAAACAAAACAAATTCTTAAACTATGCACAGTTTAATAAAGCAGTGAATCTAGTCATCTCACAATTTTTTTTCATGTTATCAATTTGCAGGTTTAGCTGTAACAGGCATTACTTGGTTGCTTGGAATTTCAAAGTTTTATTTAATTATTTACACTACAGCTTTAAAAATAGTAATTTTTTAATAATGATGCATTAAAGCTTCAAAGAGAGGCCTGCCACGAGTTGATAAGGAACATGTCGGTATCTATGATTTATGATACTATCATTTTAATACCACACAAGGTGTGCCAGGCTTTTGCCAAAGTAAAAGGTGTTTTTTCACAACATAAAGAAGATTTTAGACAGAACGCTGAACTTCTTCAACTGATAGTTTCAAGAATAACGTTATCTCTTTTGTTTAATATATCAAAGTCATGCATCCATTATATAGAATTATGGGCAAAAAGGAATAACCTCCAAAAAGAAATATTGCATTTAAAAATCAACTAGGACACAAAGTCTACAAACCTGTCTACTTAAAAGAGTTACAACTGTAATGGACTATGAAAATACAAAGTTTGAGTTATGGTAGTTTATCATTTCATTTTGCCCAATTGGAGACGCTTTTTCTTATAAGTTATTTCAGAGGATGAGCTACAGTCACACTAAACGGGTTTGATAATCTATGAAGTGAATAGACGCGATTAAAACTGGATTTATCCTCGATTGGGCGTTTTTCCTTTGGCAGAGAAACGAAACTGAACATAATATCCGATATTTTGAGCCTTTCTGATAGGACAACGACCTCATACGTCACAGCATAACAAATGCATGTTCCTGATATTAAACAATCATACAACGTTACCGTTTTCAACACACTGAAAATTAAGGTTGTTGATTATTAAGAGAAAACACATAAGTTAGTTTATTGAAGATGACATAGTTCGTCAGCTTATCAATAACATGCTAACGGTGCATGAAGTTATTACGTGTAAACATTTTTTTTTATAAATTTGTTACCATTACACGTCTATTAACACTGTGTTTACTACCACGCGTCAGTTACACACGTTAGGACAAAGAGAAGTATTAAATATGCATACCGCACTGAGCGGGATCCCTCTCTCCGTTTGCGCAGCCATCCTCGATGAACAAACCCGCGACGATCCAAAACTTCCACAGACTAGAGTCTTCGACATCCGGGAGGACTAACAGATAGTATTTTCAATTTTCAAAATAAGAGCTCAAATATTCCATACATTAAATTCATATTAATAATTTGACATAATATCCACAACATAATTAAAACACCATTTAGTATATCAACAATTTAACTTTATATTAGTCTTATATATATATATATATATATATATATATATAT
>JAUCMU010000151.1:12197991-12215116 GCA_032275025.1 Enteromius treurensis
GCCTATTTTATATTTACATTAAGAAATAGCCTGTATGCTGCCTTATTGGGGGACAAGCTCTCCATAATAGCCCTTTATCTCTAATCAAACCACAGACTCCATGGTGACTTAAACTTTCCGATACACAAACAAATAATGGATTTACTGTAGTACCACTTAATGAATGCATTAACTAAGGAAGTAAAAATCCACTTTTCTGATGAGTCATGTGATGAAAAAGAAAGGTTCGGCAAGAAATGGTTTCAATCAATCGGACATGTTTTACTCAAGCATATTACTCTGCTGATGGCAAGCTCTAAAACAAGTCTTTTGTTCTGCACTTTAACTTCTCAAAACATGATGTTTTTTATCTCGAAATTTAATGACTTTAGTCTCGTAATTTAACGAGTTTATTCTCGTTAAACTCTTTTTTTATTAAGATAATTTAGAAAAACGCTTGGAGCATTTTTGTTCATTAAATATTACGTTTTCGTTTTGTTTTTTTTTTAAGTAATGTTCAGGTTTTTTTTTTTTGTTTGTTTGTTTTTTTCAATTTAACGTTTTCAAATCATCACAACTTGCCTAAAATAAAATAAAACATTTCAAGCATATAACACTGTTAAAACGTTAAACCTGCGCTGTAATAACACGTGCGATGGTAGGATGGTATATTAACTTTGTGCAGAGAATAAAGCAGGCTCTTGCAGCACACGGAGGCACCGGTGCAACCACTTTTTTTCCCAGTGTAAACAAAGTAGACAGCGTCATTTTTTCTGATAGGCTAAAGGTAAGAGCAATACCTCATTCAGAACTGTTAAGGGTCTACTTTTATTTGTGTGTCCATCACAAAAACCAAAACTCAGCGAAAAGACATGAATTTAAAAAAAGCTTTAAATGACCACTTAGCGAAATAAAATAAAAAAATCGAAAACAAAACCTCTTTTATTATAATTTTAATCCATTAAGATGACTTACAGTGCATCAGAGGACATGGCGAGTCAGGAAATTTATCTTTATGGCACGGACTCAGAATACACTAAATAATTTGGGGAGGTCCCAAGATGGCGGAGTGAGAGGTGGCTTTTCAGCAGGCTCTGAATTAAAATCTAAAATTTAGCCAAGTTATTGATTTAGTTTGAATGTAATAGCCCTATTATATTTCCTAACAATGATGTCGGATCATGACTACAACCTGATTGCTCTTCATGAAGCTTGCGACGAGGACATGATTGAAGAGATTGAAGTAGATCAGGCTAAATCCACTGAGGTTAAGGCCTTGTCCAAAGAAGAGAAGGTTAACTGGGACCACACTCCGATTAAAAATAAAAATGCTAAGAGAAGCAAGGTGCACGATGACCATGCCAAAAAAGACAAGATACGAGACGACCATGCCAAAGAAGACACGTTGAACGCTGTACTCCAGGCGATACAGGAGCTAACCCAAAAAATGGATGACCAAACTCAGCGATTTATACGCTTTGAGAAGCAGATTAATGCAAATTCATCAGCCATCGACAAAAACAAAAAAGACATATCAGAGCTTCAATCTCAAGTAGTTCAGTTTAAAAAAGAGAATGCAATTCTGAAAAGCGCGTGTGAAGAGCATGCTCGCTATAAGAGAAGGTGGAACCTGAGGTTGACCGGCTTGTCAGAAAAAGATGATGAAAATGTCAGGGAGACGGTCATTGGTATTCTGACCCGGATTATCCCTGTGTCGGTGGAGAGGCTGCGTGACACCGTGGACACCGTGCACCGGCTTGGAAAGAGAGAGAGCGCCGCCACCTCAAACAACGTTCCCAGAGTTGTCATCATTCAATTTGGAATGCGCACGATTCGGGATGAAGTTTGGAAAAAATCTAAGGATGCTAGGGTCTGCAAAGATCTTCACATCAGCTTTAAGGAAGATTTTTCCAAGGAGGACAGACTCGCCCGTGCCAAACTGTGGCCGTTGGTCCAAGAGGCCCGAAAGAGGGGAAAGCGTGCGTACCTGAAGGAGGGCTATGCGCTGATTGACAACAAGAGAGTGGACCCTGATTGACTTTTCCTTTTGCACTATTAATACTGTTCTTAAGGTATGTTACTACCTGCATTTTTCAGGGCTATTGCATTTCATCACAAAGTTATCTGGCTAATAAGGTTACTCATTCCTGCGCATCTTTTTGTTAACTTTATTGTTATATCTGTGCATTTATAGTGCCTTTGTTCTATGTTATCTTTGTTATCGTTAAATGTAAGGGGACTTAAAAGTAATATCAAACGTAAGGCAACATTTCTCTATTGTAAGGAACAGAAAGTAAATTGTTGTTTTTTGCAAGAAACACATTCTGATATTGAGGACACACGTTTTTGGAAACTTCAGTGGGGGGACTCTGCCTACTTCAGCCATGGGACATCTCATTCAGCTGGGGTTATGATTTTGTTTTACAGGTTTCAAGGCTCAATTGTTGACCATATAGGTGATAAAAATGGTCACTGGTTAATGGTGACTGTGGAGATTAACGGTGTTAAATTTATCTTGGTATGTGTATATGGTTACAATAGTAATGCCCTTAACAAAATATTTTATGATGACCTATGTGTTAAGATTAACCAATGGAAGGTGACATATTCAACGGATAATGTTATAATGGGGGGGGATTTTAATTTGGCCCCAGACAACTCAGTTGACCGTCTCCCCTCTAGAGGGCACCATCACACCTTTAATGATATTTACAACAACCTGGTTTCAAATACAAATTTGATTGACTGCTGGAGGATTAAAAATTATGGTGTTAGACAATATACATGGTTCAATGCATCTAATAATGGACAGTGCTCCAGGTTGGATTACTGGCTTATTCCTTCTAATTGGTTTAATAATATATCTAAATGTGAAATCTCTACAGCTCCCCTAACAGACCACTGCTCAGTGACTCTGATCCTTAACTTAAATAATAGTAAGCGACCTCAAAATACAGTTTGGAAATTTAATAGTAATCTTTTGCTTAATAAAGACTTTTGTAATGAAGTTAAAAATCTCATTGTTGAGGTGACCGCTTTGGATTCTTCACCTTTAAATAAATGGGAGTGGTTTAAATTCAAAGTTAAAGAAGCAGCTATTAAAATGGGAAAGTACTCTTCTAATAAAATGCGGGTTAAACAAAAGGAAATTGTTACTAATATTAACATTCTATGCTCCAAAGCTGTGTTGTCTAGTGAGGAAAAAGCCCAATTAGAAAATCTCAAAAATCAACTAGATAATTTATTTATAGATAAAGCTCGGGGTGCTTTTATTCGTTCAAGGGCTCGTTGGATTGAGGAGGGCGAGAAAAATTCTTCCTACTTTTTTAATCTTGAGAAACAAAGGCAAACAAAAAAGAAAATTTCTAAATTAAGTATTAATGGTGCTGTTACAGATGATTTAAATTTAATTAACAAGGAAATTAGAGATTTTTATAGTAATTTATATTGTTCAAGATACTCTGAGGCTAAGTGCAAATCCTTTTTTCAATCAATTCAAGGATGGGTTGAGATAATTGAGGATGATTTTAAACAAATTTTGGACGATGATTTAATAATTGAAGAGCTGGATGAAGCCATCTTTCAAATGGCCAAGGGTAAATCACCTGGCTTGGATGGTTTAACCGTTGATTTTTTTGTCTTCTTTTGGAAAGATATCCGTCAGCTTTTATTTGAAGCCCTTGGTGAATGTATCTTAAAACAAGATCTCTCTCCCACAATGAAGCGTGGTCTCATTACTTTGATCCCAAAGGCCGATAAAGATCCACTTTCTATTGAAAACTGGAGACCGATAACCCTTTTATGTACGGATTACAAATTACTAGCTCTTGTATATGCCAATCGTCTGAACAATGGCTTGACAAAGATTATTAGTGAATGTCAATCAGCCTTTATAAAGGGAAGGAATATACATTTTCATTCAAGACTAATTCTTGATATGTTGGACTACAGTCATTTAATAGAAAATGAGAGTCTGTTATTATTCCTTGATTTTTATAAAGCATTTGACTCCCTAGAGCACTGTTTTATTGCAGAAACATTAAAATGTATCGGTTTTGGAGATAAATTTTGTAACATAATCAAAATGTTTTATTCAGATATATCTAGTTATGTGTCTTTGGGATCTGAAATCACTCCTAGCTTCATGATGTCTAGAGGAATTCGCCAAGGGTGTCCCATATCTCCTAAACTTTTCATTCTGACTACCCAGATGCTCACTTTGGCTATTGTTAATGATTTAAATCTGCAGGGCATTAAGATTTGTGAAAAGGAATTTAAGATTAGCCAATTTGCAGACGATACTGTAATTTTTTTAAAAGATAAAAGTATGGTTGATACTGCACTAAACATAATTAATAACTTTTCGGATGCCTCAGGTTTGTCTCTCAATATTAAGAAATGTGTATTGTTGCCTATCCACTCTTGTCCAGAGAGCTCTATTGCCTCGATAGACGTCCAGAGGGAGGTTAAATATTTAGGTTTAACAATTTCTAAGGATGATCGGAGGATGGAGGAAGTTAACATTGAGAAAAGAGTCGTTGATATGAAAAAATCTCTGAGTCACTGGCTGACCAGAGATCTCACAATATTTGGAAGAGTTATTCTATCGAAAGCTGAAGGTGTGTCTAAGTTAATATATCCTTGTCACTCTGTGTTTATTTCCGACCGTAATATTAGGAAGGCCAACTCAGTCCTTTTTCAGTTTCTCTGGAGAAATAAAACACATTATTTAAAAAGATCCCAGTTAGTTAAAAAGTATAAAAATGGCGGATTAAAAGCCTTAGATTTTGAAGCCTTGATAGGCTCATTTAGAATCAATTGGTTAAAAACTTTTTTTGCTTGTTCTAACTCTATGTGGTTTCACATACCTAGGGCTATTTTTGGGAAGCTTGGTGGTATGGATTTTTTACTCAGATGTGATTTCGAAATTAATAAGATTCCACTTGCTCTATCTAAATTTCATAGTCAAGTACTATACTTTTGGAAAATGATGTTCACACATAATTTTACTCCACACAGTTCGATTCTGTGGAATAATAGAACAATTCTTATAAACAGAAAATCTGTCTTTAAAGCTGAATGGTTTGAAAAGGGTATTCTCTTTGTAACTGATCTGATGGATTGCAAAGGTGTTTTACTGGATCACACCACTTTTGTTGAACGTTCTAACATAAACTGTACTCACAGAGATTATCTAAAAATTTGCAAAGCTATTCCTGTAGCCTTGATTCACCTTATACAAAATATTTTGACTTACTCTGATGTCACTCCAGTATTGCCGAATTTATCTATTGGTCATCACAAACTGCTAGATAAAAATTTTAAGAACAAAGTTGTTACAGATGCTTTTAAATGTAAATTATTTCAGGATTATAATAAATACAATGCTCATGCTAACCTTTCTGAGACGTCGAAAAAAGCCTTCTCTAAATATGTTCAATGGCCAGTTCCACCTAAGGTCAAAGAAACTCATTTCAAAATTTGCCACAAGATTTATCCTGTTTCCAATTTTCTTCACAAAAGATTTAAATTTGACAAGGTGGTTTGTGCGTTTTGTGGTTTCACTGATGAATCTTTAGATCACTTATTTTTTACCTGCTCTTTTTCATGCCGATTCTGGAGTGCGGTCAGAGACTGGCTGACTACAAAAATTTCAAACATCCCTGTATTTAACATCAACTGTATATTGTTTTATGTTGATGGTTTAGACAATGCAACATCGGACATTGTGAATATTGTTATCCTTCTTGCTAAGTATCATATACATTGTTGTAAGTGGAAAGATTCTCCACCCTGTTTTGAACATTTCTTAAATGAATTTAAACTATTTTACTCCTCACTGAGATTACTTAAAAATTGTCGTGCCCAGAAAATTTCATCAGACGTGTATAAGTTTCTTGTGTTGTAATTTTTATTTTATTTACTTGTTTGTATTGCCTTACCTGTAAGGTGGATCCCCTTACTTTTTGATGCGGATTGTTATTGTACGTGGTTTGATATTATGCTGTTACCTCTACGAGATTTTGTATTGTAAGTTTTAATAAAAAAATAAAAAATAAATAAATAAATAAATAAAAAAAACATCTCGAACACACCTATAGGCTAACTTCCGTCAACAAAACCAACGTGACCACCTGCTTGCACAGGAAGCGTGCCTTGCAACCATGGAGACCATATTTACCTATTTGAACCGAAGAAGAAGATGAGTTTTTGGAACGTGACAAGCACAGCAAGTGGGACCTACACCTAGCCCTTAGTGTTTGCGTTTCACAGGTAACCTAGCTAACGATAACCGCAGCGCATTTCAATCTGGGCTGCGTTTCCCAAAAGCATCGTAAGCCTAAATTGATCGTAGAGCCATTGGTTTCAGTGGGTTACGATGCTTTTGGGAAACGCAGCCCAGGTCGTTCAAGATAACTGACAATTATAATGTTACACTTACATCCACTGGTGATGATCCACTTGGTACTGTCGGTACTTTGAAGATTGTTGGGATGGCTGTATCCTTTAGACGCTGTACCGTAGTACAGGAAACACTGTCCATTATTTCCAAATAGTCATCTGGTCCGAAATGCTCTGAGCAGACACGCCATTTCTTTATTGATTCTACCGGTGTTTTGAGATCTATGTTCAGAACAGTCAGCCATTGTTTCGTTCGTTTCTTTCTTTTTGTTGGAATTCTATGAAACATGATGGTAGAGTACACCTTCGACTTATTATCACAGCCCTTCACAACACACATAACCATGGCTAATAGCGCACAGGTAAGTTACAATGTATTCAGTTCCTCCAATATTTGCTTCCACTGGGTGGCGCTTACTTGTATGATCAGGATAACCCATGGGCGGGGGTCATCCTGTACAGGCGAGAGGAACTGAAATTATTAGCTTGAGTGTCTCGGATCGAGACATTATTTAAAGTAGCCTACTCCTGTGACTGTTCCCAATTTGCAAATAATTAATCTCATGAATTATTATTATTTTTTAAAATGGGTATGATGATTTCATGTCTTAATAAATATTTGCACATTTGTGTTTTTTTCGGTCTCAAAAATTTTTCTGTATATTTTATTTTTTAAAAAGCCTTTAAACTAGGATGCCAGCTCAAGACCGAATACAAAACTGCAATTGCATGTTTACATGCTTTAATATTGCTCTACAGTCTACACTCAACTGAACATCATTCACAACTCTCATACACTCTCCTCCAAAGGTTTTCATAAATGTTAAGCTTCAGTTGCATTCACTTTTGTATTCCGTAGCAATGCTTTATAAAGAATGTTGGTCAAACTAATGATTATAATGAATAACTATTTATCAATAGAAATAGTCTTATAGGCTTACAACACTGTAGAAATATTCTGCTCGGACCCAGATTCCACTCCACAATATGTTTGATTACACTCATTTACCAAAAATTGCTTACTCATTATAGAAAAGATGAAAGTCAACAGTTGTGTTTTTTCTAGACCGTTTGGGATGATCACACAAGAACTTAATTCATATACTGACCACAGCTGCACATTTATATTAATGGTAAACTGGAAATATATAAATTGCAGCTATGCTGCAGTAAACATCTTCCTCAGGATCGTTGACAAAGTCATCACTTTTTCTTACGACACAAAAGCAAAACTGATCTACAAGGTATAGGAAAAGGTAATTTGTGGAGGGAGGTTATTGGTTATTCCATTTTATACAATCTAAATAAGATTAGATTACTTTAGGTAGGCCTATATCACATAGTATTTTTAACCTGGCTTTATGCTGTACTTTTTTAATCACACTTTTTTAAATATATTTGTTCTTGACTCAACACACTTTACGATTTGCTATTGTACACAACTCTGGGAAAGCATTCGACATGTGTTAAAAGATTATTTATCTTGTTTATCTTTTTGATTTTTTTTCAATGTACATTTTGAACACACACACACACACATGTTGGGTTTACATGTTTTATGGGGGACATTCCACGTAATGGACGTCTAGACATTAATAGACTTTTTATACTGAACAAACTGTGTGGTATTGTCCTACAATGACCCTACACCTAAACATACCCCTTACAGGAATATATATATATATATATATATATGCCCAATGTGCTTAACATCCAGACCCAGAAGTCACTGATTGGCTGGCTGTTTCTGCTGCTAGATCTTTATAAAAGCAAGTTTCTCAATAATGGTCATTAAAGAAGTTTTAATAAAAAATAAAATTCACACACAAAACATTATTAAAAATAGCTTTTAGCATTAATGAGCACTAAACAACATGTTTTTCTTTGTCTGATGTCTAGTTTTCTACAAGACTAACCGATCACATTAGATTTAAAGCTTATAAAGAATTCTTAAAAAAAAAACTCATGATGGCAGCATCCAGGCTGTGTCATTCTGAATAGCACACTACTATTACTATTTCTACAATACTGCTACTTCTACAGACTACTATACTGCTATATACTACATAATATGAAGTATGTCGGTATTTGATGGAAAATGTCCAGTATTTCATCAAAATCCATTATGACGTTGAGAGACAGCAGAGGGCGCCGATGAGTATTCTTTATTAGTGAAGTAAGGCTACAATTTTGTATAAAAACGTGGCAGTAGATGTGTGATGGTGTTTTCACTTCACTATACTTGCAAACATCACTACACATGCAGTTTCTAATATTAATCAGATATTGCTCAAATTAACTTTCACATGCATAACATACCTTTGAATTCACCCTAAACACACCCTGAACCTCACCCTTTACTTGCTAGAAATGTGAAGAATGCTTTGTCCACAGTAACTCTCTGGACTGAGTGCAACCGACGTTGATTGTATTTTTAGGTGTTTATATTCATGATCACGGAGTTTAAAAAATACATATTATATTATATAGGGGGAGACTATAATCAATGTAAAATAATATACATTTTATTATAATATCTAACAAAGAAAATATGATCTGTAACATTTTATATTCATGTTTACTTTTTATGAAAATTGCAATATTTATAAACGTGTTATGTTGTCACAAAAAGTCAGCCCGTGAGTGGTGTATTTTTTTGTAGCATATAAAGGAGCTGACTTTCAAAAATCTTAAATATTCACGTGAGTCAACTAGCTCTAAACTAATACTCTAAACCTGAATAAAGTTGACTTGCTTTGGTCAGTCAGGCCAGTGCGGTGTGTTTCCTGAAGACAGGGGAGCCAGAGATCCACACACACACACACACTCAAGTGAACGCCTCTCCTATGGCTGCTACGGCCACTCCTCCTGGAACAACAGCACTCTGTTCTCCAACGCCGTTAAATGACAAAATAACGCCTGAAAGTGATGTTCAACGACTTTAAAAGACTCCAGCTGATTTGCAACTTCACGAAGGAGGCGTCTGTCCGCCGCGGCGTCCAAAATCCGAAGCGCAGAGACCCGAGAAATCTGCAGGAATATTTCTCCTTCCAGGAGCTGTGTATTGATACACACGCGAATCGTCTAACTTCATACATGGATTACTGAAGCCCTCAGACTCTTTGAATGGCCGTTTTTATCTTTAAACAGTGATCTGACCTTGGAATAAAAGCTAAAACCACCGCTGCATCTTAAAAGCCATTATTTTTGTACTTAAGCTCTTCAGGACACACGATCCTTGTGCACTTTTGACTAAAGCGTGAGTGATGTTTCCAGGTGCTTTCACACAATACTGACCCGTGCATGCATGCATTTAGACATTTAGCGGTATAAAGGCACTGAGTTGTTGCATAAAGCAACTAAAGTCTTTGTCCCGGAGCCCTTGGAGAGATGGAGGGAAAAGATGGTAAATGGAATAATGACAGTAACCAGAGGGCAGACAAAAGGTTCGCGCTCTGGTACATGGGCTGGTCGTCTCTGGACAGACGGACCACGCTACCCATGCTGCCCTGGCTGGTGGCGGAGATCCGGAGGAAGAGTGAGAAGAACGAGTCTGGTCCCGCACAGGCCAGAGAAGTTCAGCTGTATCTCTCGCCTCCTCTGATCCGCTGCGTGCCAGCAAACAGCAGCAACCCGTCCGTGTTCATATTCGAGCACAAAGCACAGTTTATCTCCAGGTTTATACACAATAGCCATGACTTGTCTTATTTTGCCTACCTTATCAGAAGTCAACCCGATAACTCCGAATCTGAGATGGCATGCCATGTGTTCAAAGCATGTGATCCAAACCAGGTATGTGCGGCCACTCATTCAGCTGTTTAAAAGTGTTTTATCTGTTACATATATTGATCAAAACACAATGGTTAAAGTTTATAGATCAATGTTGGTTTAGATTAGAGAACTGCTTATCGGTATCTGTTCTACAGATAATAACATTATTTGACCTTACGTTTCTCACTGATATTAACATTTTATGCAACTTAAATGGTTATAGCTGTATATTTTTAAACAGTTTAATTGGTATATTATCTATCTATCTATCTATCTATCTATCTATCTATCTATCTATCTATCTATCTATCTATCTATCGATCGGTCAGGGTTGCCATGGAATTGCAACATTGATAAAGTGACCAAAATTACTGCAATTGTTTTGTTCTATTATTTTTTTGAGGGTCACAGGGTACATTGACAAGAAATAGAAATATGGTGCATGGCTTGAAGATATATATATATGTGTGTGTATGTATAGAACACATATTAGAAAAAAAGTAATATTTATTATTTTGAAACCCCCACTTTTGTAATGCAATTTTATAACAATTTATATAAATGAACAATGCCAAATGCACCCTGACTTTAAGATTGACAAGTCTTTGTCAGTTGGATAAATGCCAGTATGTAGGGCACCATTTCTCCAGAGGAATTAGATTAGCAGAGCATCATGTAAAGATGGGTCAGATCTCTCCTGGCACACGCAGTGGAAGGATTAATCAGATCAGCTAGACAATACACACTTAGAATATTGAAATCCCTCCACCCACTCCTCTGCTTGGTAGCTGTCTTGAAACAGTAATAACAACCATGATGCACTGCACTTACATCTGAGTTCTCGGTTTCATGGTATTGATTAGAGATTACTTGTAATGTGACACTAATGTTAGTCTGCTGCTGAGCTATATTTGAGACGCCTGTTCAGTGCACTTTGTTGGTCTGAGAGTGAAACATGGATTTAAACGTGTGTGTGTGTATGTGCAATGGTTTGCTATGCATTACACAGTTGCAAGCGTATCTTTTTGTTGGCCTGAATTGTAGTTGAAAAGTAATCCCTTTCTTTGCACTTGCTACGTTATTTATGCTATTTGTACTATTGTTGTACGATCTCAGAGGTTAAAGTTTTTAGAAGTGAACGTGAGGAAGGGAAAGTTCCAAGCGTCCTGTGAGAGCACGTTGAGCTCCAGAGGCAACATACATCACCGTCATTTATGTTACGCAAGAAAAACTTGCTGGATAGCAACACGTGCTAGATGGTCCATGAGGAATGTGTCTTAGCTCACGTCTTAAGATGGCTGCGGTCTCATTTTGGAGTGCTACTGTGCACTATAGTCTGTCCAGTGTACAGAGGCCGACTCGGCTGGCATTTCGCCATATAAATATCTCCTACTCCTAATGCACCCCGATCAATCTTTTCCAGATGCCTGCGGAGTGACATAACCTTTAATGCTGTGGGGGAACCCACTAGTCTCTTATTTATAACTCCACCTTCAACATGGAATAGCCCACCCAGTGTAAGGGCAACAAAGTAATCTTATGTTTCCCTTTTATAATGATATACTATGTGCACGCAGATGCCTGGCCTCATTTTACTGATAGAAATGAAAGGAAAGCATTATCTGTGATTATGCGGTAGTGTGTTGTTTATGCTGTGGGCAAGAAAAAATAGCTGGGGTCCCTATGATGCGTTTTGTTCACTGTTTATGCATTTTAAGATGGGACTGTTTGTTTTGTAGTTTGGAGCAATCAAGTATGAAGCAACCCACTTAAACCTCAGTCAGAGTTTCAGGATACAGTACAGTGTCCTATTCTATCCAGCTGTCCTAAGCATAATTACAGTGACTCCTGACTTGATCGGTGATTCAAGATTCCTTATGTCACTAGTGTGAATTGTGTTTGGTACTATTTCAAATTGGAGGGTGCTGGGGGTTCACAAAAATTTAAGAGAAATAAAAAGGTTTTGTGCAGAATATTTTTGCGGCCTTCAAGAGATTACGTCATCATTTTATTTCTTATGAAAGTTTTTAGCAGTGAGGTGTAAAAAATAATTCATCAAATAGTATAAAACATGTTAAATGAAGTTTGACCTTGTGACTTGCAAAACTGGAAGTGCAGAATCACAACTCCTTTCATAACTGAGTTCGCCTTTAAATATTCATAAAATATATATATATATATATATATATATATATATATATATATATCAATAATAATAAATTGTGAACCTGAATAAAATATGAGCTTGCTTTCTTCTCTTTTCTCACTTTTTAATCGAGAAGCCTGCAGTCCTGTTTGCATTTTATATCTTTGTTTTTAAACATTCCAATAAATTCGTGTCCACTCTTAAACATGCGGAGTGTGGTCACGGCAGCACATTGATGACATTTTGCACATTCTTTAAATCACAAAAGCAAAAATAGCAATAACCTTTTGAAAATAGGAGCTTACAGCAGCAATCAGTGGATTTGAGTTTCATCATTTTTTAATGTAATAGCAGGAATTTCTTATCACAGCTCTTTGTGTTTGAAGAGAACATGTCAAATAATCAGTTTAATCATCCACACAGCTTTGATGCATAAATCAAAGAAGCTTCATTTTCCTCTGCTGGTTTCAAGTCTTTGTGTCATACATGTTTTTAAAAATGCTTTAGCCATACACCCCGTACCCCAAAAATCTTTGAACAATTATCTTGCTCTTGAAAAATGTATGAATGCCATTGCATTGGGTTACATCATATAATCCCAAGTGGCATTTATCTGTAAACACCAGAATGCTTTTGTTTTAAATTGTAAAAGAATATACATGCTGTTAGGAGTAATGATGTTTGCTGCGCTCCTACTTATACTACTTATTTTGGTGAAGAAAAAGTACACACTTTTGAGTGTGTAGTAGAATAGTAGACAAGCTTTGGGACATACTATTCCTGCTCAATCGCACATGTTACATGCGCCCTGTTAACTAACCTCTCGATCATCTTGTGTTAAATGAAATGAATTGTGGAGGATGTTAAGTTCCTACCATATTGAAAAGAAAATTAGCTTGTTGATCCTTCAGTCGTGTTTGTAGTTCTGGATCAAATCCTCCGCCAAAATACAGTGGATTTTGGCCATTTAAGTGTGCATGGATCCACACTTCAAAAATCTACCTGGAATAGTAGACCATCTGGAGACTGTTGGCATACTCATTTTCAACATACTATGCTTTGGGACGTACTTATTCTAATCTCACATACTATTTAGGGTGGATAGTATGAACATTGGGATGCAGGCAAAGTGCTTAGACATTTTCTGATTGTCAAACAGTTGTAAAACATGTTCATACTGTAGTTAATGTAATGAACTACACCTGTGTATTAAGCTAGAAACACACTCATTGGCCACAATTGTGCAGTGTATCTCAGGCTTAAAGTCTGACATTCTGTAATCAAATGTAATAACAGGGATTGGATGCAGGAAATTCACGGGTGAAAAAATCTTTGTAATTTATAAGACTACACTGTTCTAGCATCATCTCGCAAGTAAATAATTCAGACCATTTAGGGGTTTATAAAACACTGTCGTTCATTTCTAACGAGGCCATTGAAGTTTTGTGCAAATGCGACAAATGCTTTTTTTCTTGTGTCCTAAAAACAGCACTAGAATGCATTGCCTTTCCACTATCAGAGAAACAAATCTGCTTTTCACAGATTATTCAAGCTGGTTAAACTAGGTAGTTAGAGACATTTTGGAAATCTCTTGAGTGTTCCTGCGAAATAAGTCATTTGTCAGTTGAAAACAAGCAGCCACACCCTTAGTGCTGCTTCTACAGGCCGCCCGTTGCAGGGGACGATTACTTGAATGATTGCTTGCTTTTTCTCCTGATCTCAAGGAGCCTTTTCTCCCAGCTGCACTGTATTTTTCCACAAGTTAGCCTTGGGGTTTAAATGAAATGTTTGCATTAAACCAAGTCAAATTTACAGAGGGACGTGCAGTGGAGCACAAAGTTCTTAGTTGGCTTCATTTTTACACCAGTCTCCTTGTGAGGATGTTGCAATGACTGCATAAAACTAATTGCAAAGTAAAGAAAAGTGCTGCCTGCCCATGCAGAACTTGCTGTAACAGTGCTGGCCTGTTTTGAGAGGTTGCCAGTGCGTTGCTATAATGTGGATTATTGGGTTTTCTGGATGATTACTTTCCCAGCCTCAAATCTCTGGTTCTATTTATTATTCAGGTCCCTCCTATGCTATTGTACACTCTTTACTGTCTGCTAGGTGAGAATTATAATAACCTTGACAAATAATAACAACAAGCCACATCTTAAATATTAAGTTATGTGTTGAAATGTAATATGGTGGGTTAGGTTTTTGTTGTGTCTGAGAACCCATGAAGAACATGATTTATATTATATGTGTAGTTCCATGCCAATTATGTAGGAAAGCAATGTGTTAAATGTCTTTTGCAGATGTTTGCCTCCTAATGTGAAAGTTTTCATGGGTTTCACCGCATTTGACAAACATGCCTGTCTTTATCTTTGTGAAGATAGACCAGTTTGCGCAGTGTGCAGTTATGTTTGGCTTACACTCTATTCCTGCCTTGAACAAGTAATCCATGTGACCTTGGTGTGGGCGCCTTGTGTTTTTATGCGGCGAGCGCTCTGTGGCCATTACAAGGTTTTAGTTCCTGGAAGATTTGTTTGTATCGACTGGATTCTTGTTCACACTACTGCTTTGCACTCTTGTGCCCTTTGCAACATGCAAATGTATCTCAGAGCTTCCTGTGCCTTTTTAAAAAAAAAAGAAATTGGCACCTTCATCTGAACCATGATGAAAACTTTTACAGATTCTCATGTTCTCTACTGTTTGTTTTCTTTTAGTGTAGCTGGCAGTTTACAGAGTCTCAGAATTGAATCTTATACCAGGCTTGTGGTAGTCATGTAGCCAGCCAAGCATGCTCTTCCAGTCTAGTCTGAGCGGGTCTAGTGTCTGTTTGAAGACCGTGAAGCTTCATTTCTTTTCACCTTCAGTCTTGCTGGAACCAGGCCCAATTCTGTCTCCAGACTGCTTTTTGTATTCTCTCAACAAGACATGTCTTGCTGATAAATCAGTGTTATTTAATGTTGCCATAACCTTGTATACACTTGAGCTGGAAAAATGTGGCAAAATATTTCTGAACCATGCTAAGGCACAAATGCACCAGTTTAACCCCTTAATATGAAGGCAGAGTTTAGTATGGACGGTAGGGACAGTAGGGACACGGCCCTACCAAAGCTACTGAATAATCCCTGCCAATAATTGATCCCAGCTGTGGGTAAATATAGCAAGGCTACTGAAAGTAATTCTTGTTATGTTTTAATTTGCAAAATTAAATAAGTTCACTTAAGTGTTTCAAAGGACTCTGTCTAGCTTGTGACTCTGCATGGGTTGTTTAATGGGAATTATCTAAATACTGCTTCAGTTTTCAACCCAAACTGCTGTAAATCACCATTTGTTCACTGTCATTGAGGAGCCACATCAAAACACCTCAGTAGAATCTGAGGTTTTCCAAAAATATACCCTATTTTTGGGAAACCTGAGATTCAACTGAGGGGTTAAATTAATTACCCCAAATATAAAGAATGATATTTTTTTTGTAACTCATATTTTCTTTTCTTTTTTCACCCTGACTTAAGAGTAAAGTTAGGAAATGTGGGAAAATAGCAAATGCTAAATGTTGAGTTGCTCAGCTGTTTGAAACATGCTTTTAAGACCCTGGAAAGAAAAACATCAGTGTACAGTACATGGATTATTTTGTGTGTATAGTGTTACTGATTTTAAAAAGAACCAACCAGTGTTTAAATCAAACCTATATCCTGGCACCTAGTTTCAAAAGATTCCTACTGATGTTCAGGCGTGCAAAAGCGTAGATCTGCTTTTCTTAGATTCAGGTTTCATTCTAACTGAACAACAGTTGTATGGGATACTAGAGAGGAGACCCATCTGATAGATTTATATCCATTTGGCGTTTTTAATGCACGCTCAGGTTCTTCAGCTTTTTTCTGATATTGCCTCAGCCTTCGTTGTACTAACTCCTAAATTGTTCCTCAGGGGCTGAACCTAGTTAGTTATGCAACCTGCATGTCTCCCTGCAAAAGTTTAACATCACAGCTGAGCCCTTTTTATGGAGGTTTTGTCCTTGTTTGCCCTTTCAATGTTGATTTAGTGTTTTTATTGTTGATCTAATGTTTTAAACTGTTCTCCAGGTGCCTGAGGTTATTAGCAGCATTAGACAGGTGTCCAAGGCTGCTCTTAAGGAGGAAAGCAAGCCCAAGCAAGAGAGTGACGAGTCTTTCTACAACTCCCAGAAATTCGAAGTTCTTTACTGTGGAAAAGTGACAGTCAACTACAAGAAAGCCCCTTCCACGCTCATCGACGACTGCATTGACAAATTTCGCCAGCATGAGATTGAACGAAAGCGTCTGCGGCTCCTCAATGGCCAGCGCTGTTCCACCGAAGCCCCTGTGGAGTTCATTATGGGGGACGACCCTCTAAGCTCCTCCCTTTGCGAAGTCGATGAACCTGAGCCCAACCTAAATGAGGAAGAACTGTCTGAGTTGGGCAATGGGAATCTGGACCTGACTAGCTCATCCAGTATGGGCAGCCTTCGAGGTGCCTTTCCTGAATGTATCTTGGAGGACTCAGGGTTTGCAGAGCAGCAGGAGATTCGTACACGCTGTAACAGCCTGGCGGGCGGCGTGCAGAAAGGGCCTAGAGAGGCGGGCAAAGGTTCAACACGTAGAAGACACGCTAGCGCACCCAATAACGTACAGCCGTCTGATGCCGACAAGAATCGTACAATGCTATTTCAGGTACTACATGCAAAAACACATGGGATTTCATAAACCTAAAAGGGGTCATACGGTGGTACATGCACTTTTTTAAGCTGTTTGGACTGAAATGTGTGTTGGGAGTGTGTGTACACAACCACCCTACAATGATAAAGATCCACAGGTAGTT
>JAUCMU010000151.1:12218752-12257004 GCA_032275025.1 Enteromius treurensis
CAGTTTTTCCTTTTTTTAATAAATCTGCAAAAATGTCAACAATTCTGTGTTTTTCGTTATGGGGTGCTGTGTGTACAATGAGGGGGAAAAAAAGAACTTGATGATTTGAATGATTTTAGCAAATGCCTGCAATATAAGACAGAGTGAAAAATTTAAAGGGTCTGAATTCTTTGCATACCCATTGTGTATGTATGAATGACACAATTAGCGATGCTTCCAATGCCCTCCATCTGTGCTTTAAGCTCACTTGTGTTTGCTGTGGCAAAGTGTTGTTTTAAACAAGTGATGATTTTTCTCTAATGCCTGGTGGTCTTCCGTAATTTTAAAATCTATTGAATGAAATGTCACCTAGTGCAGAATGACACATTCTTTCTCACTTACTTACTCCCGTTCTACCTTTGTGTGACAGCAGAATGCTTCTGGCAGCACCGTGACCTCTGATAACTCTATTGCGGGCCGTAATAAACTAGATGTGTTGAAGAACAAAGCTCGGAGTTCTCTGACAAGCTCCCTGGAGAATATCTTCTCAAGGGTATGTGTGTGTGTTGTGCGTCTATGTTTTAGTAGTCTATGAATGGGGATTGACCCATTTACCCCACCCTTGTTCTGAATAATACCTTTGTTTGTGTACAGTATTAAAATGAATCAACCATCTGCTGCATTTACTCAAAACAAATATCTATGTGTAAGGATAAAGATCAGCTAAGCCTGAATACGCCATTAGATGTATGTGTGTGTGTGTGCGTTCAGTTAAAGAAACAGCTTACCTAAAAAAATAAAATAAAATAAAATTCTGCCATCGTTTGCTCACAATCATGTTGTTCCAAACCTGTATGATTTTTTGTATTTGAGCTCAAATTGAGATTCTTTTTTGATGGTCACTGTTTGAAATTGTTACATGGAAAACAGCAGCAATAATCTTTCTCAAAATTATTTCTTTTGTGTTTCATGAAAGACAGAAATCATACAGGTATGTGAATTCTGAATGACATAATTGAGTTGATTAAGTGATGACAGTATGGTTTTTTTTATTTCTTTAGAGTGTGTGTAAATGTAAATCTTGACTTTCAAGCAGGTTGTTGTCATTTCTAACTTAATGATTAAATATTTCTTCTCTAGGGGGCCAACCGTATGCGAATGCGTCTAGGCAGCATGGGAAGTTTTGACCGCGTGAGTATCTCACAACACGTGAATACCAGAATCTGTCATTTTAACCCCATCTCTTGTTCTCTCCCTGCCAAGAATCACGTCTCAGTTCTGCCCCTGCCAGCAAGCATGTCTCTGTGGTGTCAGTTACCACCGCATGCTGAAAATAATACCAATGCTGTGTTATGATACGCTACATGTTTTTTAGCATCAGCCTGTGCAATATAATAAAATTTGGCTAGTCAGTCTGGTCAGGAGGTCTTGCTCATTGGGGGCGGCTTGTTTTGACCCTGTCTACCTCGCTGTCTCTGTGGGGTGTGAAATGTGAGGTGTGTGTGATGATAAGCTAAACACATCTCCATGGAAAACAAATCGGTCAGCTCTTCCTTCCCACAGGGTCCTCACATGGCCTCAGAGGCACTGCCAATGTGAGCTCTTTCTCTCGTGCTGAAACTTGAATTCTCAATAACATGTTACAATCCACAACTCCTTGCTTATGGCTCTCTTCTATTTTCTATATGGACTGTGAGTTCTGAGAATTATCATATAGTGAAACTAAAAAAGTGATGAAAATGATGGATTTTAAAAGGATAGTCCCAAAAATGGCAATTCTGTTATCATTTAGTCACTCCCATGTTAAGTGAATGACTTACTTTCTTCTAAAAAAATAGATAAATAAAATATAAATTAATGTGTGTGTGTTTTTACATACATACAGTGGTAGTCAAAGGTAAACGGAACTGTTTGGTTACCAACATTCTTTAAAATATCTTCCTTTGTTCTTAAAAGAAGAAAAAAAAGTCAAACAGTTTTGGAATGGTATTAAGGTTGAGTAAATGATGACAATTTTCATTTTTTGTGTAACCTGTCCTTTTAAATGTTTTTGTAAAATGAAATAAAATAATAATCAAATAAAATAATGACTAAAAATACCAGTAATAATCAGATAAACTAATGTAAGTGAGAGGAGAATGTAATAATAAAAAAAATAAAAAAAAATTAATATTGCTATAATAAATATATATTTTATATATACCTGGAATATAAGGCAAGTTTATATTTGAATATCAAATTAATGTAGTGACATTTATGTAGTGGATATGCATTTATCTAGTTATGCTCTGCTCTAATATATTTAATAGCCTAAATATTGCTTAAATTGCTTATTGCTTTTAATCCCAAAACAATAATAATGTCTTTTTAAATTATTTTTTAATCCAAAAATTAAAAACGTCTGAAAGATTTTAATTCATTGGTCAAATTGTGGTGCAAACCCCAGCTAAAAAATGCTGCAATTTAAAACAAAATATTAAAACGAGTTGTATCCGTATACTATAATCATTCATAAAAAATAGTCTACTTTAACCCCAGAACTAACTTTTCATTTCTTATTTATTGTGCAACTAGCTAACGGTTCCCAAATTGATCAAACTTAGGCTGTAGAAAGGTTCCCGTTCTCTTTATGTTACCCTGCCAAGAGAACTATTATTTTGTTTGGATCATTTGTTTTTCCCAAATTTAGCTGTAGGCAGCTGTAGGAAGTGGACAGGGCTTGTGATTTGTGTGAGTGGAAGGAGAGAGAGCATTGTGCAGCCGTTGCTGGTTTCCTGGCCCTGCTGTGTACTGACTCAGAAGAGAGCATGGGTTCAGGAACTGCCATAGTGCAGGGACAGGAAACAGAGTGAGGAAGAGGGACCCTTCCTATAGCCATCACAGTAAACAGCAGCCAGAAACCTCCATTGTGCTGCGGTCCACCTCCAACGACTCGTGTGTCTGATGTGGCTCTGTGACACAGGCTATTAACATACAATAGATCACAAAGTGTACAGTCACGCTAGCACCATCATAGCTACTTCTGCTTGGGGAAGTGAACCGAGACTCAGGCTGGACGGAGAGAGAGAAAGCGTTGGGTGAGTCGAGAATCAGTAGTTAGATGTAACAGGCGTCGAGTCACTTCTTTTGCTTTGTCTAAAACTTGAAGGTTGTATATTCATATCTCAGAAGATTGTTTGTTTTTGTCTGGAAAGTGGTTGGAAGTTGAGGTTTGACTCTTGGATAAACTGACTTTGTGGATTTTAAGGTTTGAGGAGACCTTGTCTGTATTGGGTCAGGGTGTTGGGTCCATCTCCTCACTGACGTGGTTCATTCTCTGTTCACCCAGCAGGGCGACTCCCCTGGTGACTCCCCACCTGGGACTCCACCCAGTTACATTGAGGAGGACCCAGATGCCCCACAGTTCCGTCGCAGGGCGCACACCTTCAGCCACCCGCCCATCAAGAAGAAAATCTCCTTCACTGAGCTTTCCTCCCAGGCCTGTAAAGCTCCGCTGCGCAGACAGCAGTCTCTGGCCCCAGAGCTGCTGCAGAACAGGTAATGCATCACTTCCTGTTTGCTCTCATGTGATAAAGTCATATATCGTTCCATCTGTTTTTCAGTCACCATATGATATTCAAACCAGCTTCTTGATTTTATCAAAATCATAAATATGGTTTAATGCAGTACATATAAACTGATAAATGAATCATTTTAGCACGAATGCTTACAAGGAAAGAGCATGTGGCATGCTGTGTGTACAGCTGGACTAATTCAAATCATTTAGAAAATCACTAAACGTAAAGAATATGATGTTTATGTGATTTTTATTTAATTTCATTTATATTTTTTATTTTTAAAGTTTTGTGATCTATATTTGTTAATGAATCATTTTATTGATGGGATGAGAGAGCCTGCCAATTGTTCTAAAATTCATTTAATTCAAATGAATGAATTTAAATATATGGCACTTAATTTAACCAGGATCAGCATTTCTTGAGAAATTCACCCAAATGAGGGCATTGTGTGGAAATATTAAGATTTTATTTTTTTGTTTTGTCGTATAGTTTGTGTTTTGTACACTCTTACTTTTTACAACTATTGAAAACAGCTTTGAGAGTTTTATTTATTTACTTATTTTTTAATAACTTCAGATAATGATTTTAGAAATGGCGTAGAAAAATTATATTGCTGGTTGATAGCGATAAGCTGATAATTATTTATATCTAAATGCCAATAACTGATACATGGCTGATATTTAAATATTTATATATATATATCTTTATTATAAATAATATATATATATATATATATATATATATATATATATAACCGAAAAAACAAATGTAAACAAAAAATTAAAATGAATATTAATTTGGAGGTTCTGCTAAAGATTGTAGTTTAGTAAAAGGTATATAATAGTTGAATTGATTGATTAGATTAATTAGTGTTTATTATAAATTTTAGGCCAGTGTATGTCAGCAAAATAATCTAGATTTAAAAATATGTGGAAAAATTAAATATCCAATATTAGGCAATATATATTTAATATAAAAATTATAAAATCAATGTTGTATAGATGTATTGTGCCTCTCTAAGATATTTTAAAGTTCTAATATTTCTGATATATTTTTGTCAGGATTTGTACTTTCTTAACATTTAAAAAAGTAACAGTAAAACTCTCTATTTCCTAGGCAAAATCTGTGCCCTTGAAGGAGTGTTTCATCTGCTCAGAAGCTCTCGTGTGTTGTAGTTTGTGGTTTCATGGCAGTGTTTAGACCTCTTTAATGTAATGTGTATTTGTTGTGGGCCTTTTATGTTTCGGCTCCCTCAGCACCGTCGGTTACACGAGAGTGCGCAGTGTCTCTGAGAGCGAGACCTCCTTCAGTCTCTCATCCTCCTTCCACACTCCCACTTTCCTGAAAACCTTTTACCAGGGCTCCCTCGGCTCACTGGCCTCCCTGTCGGACAGCGGGAGTCTTAAGAGGTGAGAGGGGGCTTCAGTTACGGACCACTCAGTGTCCGTTTCCCCCCGGGGTGCCTGAGGTTCGAGCTGATGGCGGCCGCCTTCCTCTGCGTCTGTCTGTTTCTTAACCCAAAGGCTTCAGTCACTTTGTCATCAGTCAAGAAGAACCTCTCCTGTAACTTACTCTCTCTTCCTGTCAGAATTGTTGGACTTAGTCCTTGTCCACTGGACACGAGGGATATGTTGTTTGCATGTTGGTGTCTTTACTAATTAATGATAAACAAAAGCATTTATCACCTATATTGCAGCCAACTGCAGAACTTTCTACTAATCTACACTCATATTGAGAATAATTGATGCTGTTATGTTGGGTAATAATTCAGAATGAATTTTTAAATAATGTTACCAGGTTGGTTTAAAAAAAAAAAAAATAATTTATGCAATACTGTAATAGACTTGCATGTCAGGCTGGTGTTTTTGAGTGTCTTTTGAGTAGAGATAGACCAGCCTGTCCAGGTTTGTAAAGGTACACAATGATTTTTTTTGTCAGTTTTGTTTTACATATCAATCTGCACCTTCTCTGACCCTTAACAAAGATCCTCCAGTGAAGTAAATTTAAATCACTGTTAGTCAAGTGGGAGTGTGTTATATAGAAAACATACAGGGGAAAAAATGTTTGGAATATAGACCCTCTCCCAAGGGTCTCTTTACAGAACAATGCTATTTGACCAGGCTTTTGTGCGAGTGGCTTGGTCTACGAGCGCTCTTTCAGCTGAACAACAGCCACCTTGGACTCACTGACAAATGATGTTCCTCTGTGCATTCGCCCTTCATCTGTTTGACATAGTGGGCACAGTGAATGCTCTGAAAGGAGGAGATAACATTTAAAATGTCACATCCTTGGCCCTGCTCTGTTTTCTACAAATTAAAGAGAGGGTCTTTCTCTCTCTGTGTTGAATGTCACCAGCTGTCTCTTCTAATTGAACGCGCAGCACACCTGTTGGTGTGGCTGTCTGGGTTAGTCTATTTCTTTTTGCCAGCATTTAATGCATAACATTTAAACCATTTTGCGCTTTTATTAACGCCATCTGAAGGTTCTTTGTGTATTGTTGTGGTTAATGAAAACAGACTAGCAGGATAAAACACATTTGAATAGACTTTTAGCACATTTTATTGGAACGTCTCGAACTCTTTGTAAAGTGTTTCTATAAGGGAAAAGAGGTTTTATACACACAGATGTATTAAGCACAAAACATATGACACAGTACACCTGTTTTTAACATTGGCAGTAAAAAGGAAGTGTTCCTTGAGCAAAAAATCAGCATATTAGATTTTGTGACCCTGAAGTCCCATTTAACAATATATATATATATTTAATATATTTGATTGTACAAAAGTTTACAATGTTTTGTATTGATTTGTAATGAAAAGATATAAAGCATGTTTATTTATTTATTATTATTTATTTTTTTTGTTTATTATTATTATTTTATGTAATGTTACTTTGTGCGTTCTACAGCAATTCCTCTTTCTGTCCACTTCCTAATAATTTTCTCTTTCCTTTAAAACAGGTAATCTGTGTTTTATGTACTTCATGCATGAATCTAATTAACATCTTTTTTGACTGTCTAAATGTACTTCTTGTTATTGCTTTTGCTTCTATGTTACACAAATCTGTGTTTATTTGTGTATAACTGGATTGACCACCTGTTTTGAGTGTTCATGTCCTAAAAGTGTCCTAAAAACTGATTTGAATAAGCATGGCTTGTTTTGTTTCTCTGCAGTGGTAATGGAGAGGGCAGGAAGAGGTCTCTGTCAGGCTGTAGCACAGATTCTTTGACCTTGGTACCGACACGCAGAGTTTCTTGGCGCCAGAAGATTTTCCTAAGGGTGGCATCACCCATGAGCAAACCCTCGGCTTCTATGCAACACGTGGGTGGGTGTACATGCTTTAGCGCACACACAGACAGGTGTAACATTACACCCTGTTCTCCTAGCAGTCTATTTATAGTCAACATTGCAGGAGAAATCATTGTTCTGCAAGCTTCAGAACTTTAATTCTTCCTTTTATTAAAGAGTAACCATGATATACTGTATTAGGGCTATCAAATTGATTACTCCATTATTAAAGTTTGTGTTTAAATAATATATATGTGTGTGTGTGTGTGTGTGTATATATATATATATATATATATATGTATATATATATTTATACAGCATAAAATTATATATAATACAAAACACACATTCTTCTTATATTATATATATATATATATATATATATACATAAGTAAATGCATGGTATAAATTAAAATATTTATGTAATTTGTATTTATATAAATTGAATTACCTCATTCTATAGTTATACATGTATGTATTGTATCAGGATATGTGAATGTTAGTTTATTATGATTATTATTGCCAACGATATCATAGTACTGTCACAGTATTTTTATTTTTTTTGTCAGGGATATCAGTTATTTTTTATTCCATACCATAAGTCTTAAGAGTTTTGGTCAGCATCTGCTGTTTTCAGACCACATGGATGGCCGGGAGCTGCTGCCACTTTCTCCTCGGGCTTTGAACCAGGATCAAGACCCTCGGGTCAGCCCACTGTCCCCAGAGAAAGGCCGACGCAGTCCGGCTGACTACAGGGCCCTGTGGAAGAAAGCCATCCACCAACAGATTTTGCTCATCCGAATGGAGAAAGAGAACCAGCGCTTGGAGGGTTAGTGTACAGCATTTTCTTATAATTTAACCCTCCTCTCATTTGGATTCCCTTCTTCAGTGGGTGAGGTCACCCAAAAAAGAAGTTTTCATTACACATTAAAAGGAAATATATTGTTGATCTAGATGTTATATCATATAAATAAATGTGTTTTGGTTATGAAACACACGGAATGCAGTGACATTTGGTGTCATGGACATCAAACCTACTAAAATAAGTCTCGACATGACAATTTGGAGGATGTAAATAATAGTAAATCAACACTAGAGATTCTTTTAAATCATGTCTTCTTGTGTTGCACAAAAGTAGTCAGTAATGCTTGGAGCTACATGACGGAGAGTAAATAGCATAGCAAAAAATCCATTTTTTGGGTTTGTTGTTGAACTATCCCTTTAAACAACAAATATGCAGTGCTCCGTGTCAAGGGTTTGATTTCAAGGGAATGCATAAACTGTAAAAATAAACGTAATATATAAACGGGTTATAAAAAGATAAAATGAATCTTGAAAGGTTAATCTTAATTGACTATATAAAAGTTTCAGTGGCATTAAAAACCTACAGCAGTAGTTCAGCTTTTATTGGGACATTATGGAGCCACAGAAGAGGGAGTGTTCCCACCCCTCACTCTGATTAGACTGTTGTTTTTGCCCTGAACTTATTTTTAGAGGGGCAAGTGCCACTGCCTCTATTTTACATTCTGGGGCAAAGTTAATTATAGATGGGAATGTCTCCATGACGTTCACGTTCCTTAAGAGTGCACTTGAAGTTCTGTGACCTCTGTGCTGCATATTCAGACTTAGTCTTACAGAAATAGGTTTTTTTTCTTTTCTTTTTTTTTTTTGGCGTCTCTTTAATACATTGTGAAAGGTTAATATTGTTTATTAGTTGAACTCTGCTTTGGAGTTACAATGCTTTGTAAAATATTGCCATCTGTTGGCCAAACTGCATCGCACATACAGTAAGACTCAAGTCACTTTCTCTATCTTTTTGTTATTTTCGGTCTTATTTTGTGTGTGCTGTTGGATGGGCCGAACTGAAAAAAAAACATGTTTGAGTAGAAGGTAAGAATATGGCCGTGACATAGATGTCTCACCTGAGCAGGCTGCACTTCAAGCAGTTGTTGGCGTGATATCACTGTTTGGCTGCAATGTAGTATAGAAACCAGCATGAGGCAGATAGCTACATGTTCTCAGGCGCAAATGAACAGTAACAGTTGCTTTTTGGGACATAATTATCTCCTAACAGTCGTCTAACAGAGTGTTTTTCATCTTGTTCATTTGCGAAGATGCTCATATACGCTTGTACCTTGCATAGTACAGATATGCTCTGATGCTTTGTTGAGGTTGCTTTAAAAGGCTGTGCCATTTTGAACCTTGTCTAAAGTTGCTATGGAAACTTGTGTTGCGTTTAACCCAAAATATCAGCAGCATGCTACATTTATTCACAGTGAAGCATGTTTGTCTGTGAATAAGCTTCCATTGTACATGTATTTCTCTTAAACGCTGTTTATGTGTTTTTAGAAATGAAAATTGATCAAATTATTGTATGCATGACAATGGTTAGTGGTTCTTTTGTTTTTATTTGAGAACTCAATATTTTGCATTGGGTATAAATGAGTAGACACAGAAATCTTTCTTTATAATAATGTGATATTTTAATATGAATTATGTTTAAAAAGATAAGTTTTGATGTAAACAATCTGATGCGTGGAATTTTATTACGGATCATTATTAATACAGTATTAATAAAATACACTTTAATTGCAATTTAAATCGCATTTAGCATTGTTTTCCCATTCTGTTCACATTTTTTGGGTCACACCTCAACAATTAAGAACCACTAACAAAGAATCGACCTCTGTGTCTGTGTCAATTCTTGAATGTGTCAGTTACGTCTGTTAGCCTGAGTAAATAAATGTTAAATCTCACTAGCATTTTCCCTCCCTGCAGCCAGCCGTGATGAATTGCACATTCGTAAAATGAAGCTGGATTACCAGGAAGTGTGTCAGTGCTCAAAAGATGTGCAGGCCCTTTGGGACAAGAAGCTGAGCAGTCCCTGTCGCACTAAAGTACAGTGGGACAAAGAACAGATCCACAGTGCTGTCTGCCAAGGTACGTCCCTCAATAAACCAGACAAAAACATTTTGGTCTACATACATATTTGTTTGTTACCGTAATGTACACTAACATCAAAAAATGTGGGGTCAGTAAGATTAAATGTAATGTAAAAATATATTATTTAAATGTGTTATTTCTTAAATATCTTAAACATCAGATGAATGAGTCATTGCTATTGAAAGGTATTAACTTTTGACTAGTAGTGTATGCACTGATGCTCATATTAACATATGGAATTATTTAGCTATTCTTCATAACCCGTAGCACTGTGTGTGTGTGTGTATGTATGCGTGATCTCTGTAGGTGTCCCCAAAAGTCGGCGAGGTGAAGTGTGGCTGCTGCTCTCTCAGCAGTATCGTTTGCGTCACCGTCTGCCGCAGAGGCAGCAGCCCCCTGAAACCCCTTATCAGGACCTCCTCAAACAGCTCACAGCACAGCAGCACGCCATCCTGGTCGACCTCGGTCTGTATTGAACCAAAGTGCTTATAGTTTATGCGCCTAATTCACATGCGCATGTTATTTTTTTGACCCAGCACATTACTGAACTGATGTTCCCATTCTTCCCAGGCCGGACATTCCCAACACACCAGTATTTCAGCACTCAGCTAGGAGCTGGACAGCTATCTCTGTACAATCTCTTGAAGGCCTACTCCCTGCTGGACACGGAGGTGGGCTACTGCCAGGGGATCAGTTTTGTGGCTGGATTGCTGCTATTGCACATGAGTGAGGAACAGGCTTTTGACACTCTGAAGTTCCTCATGTACGACCTGGGCATTCGCCGACAGTATCGTCCCGACATGATCTCTTTGCAGGTGCGCTGTGTGTGCTAATCAGTTTTCACTATAGTTCATGTTTTTCTTTCAAAACTGGTTTGTTTGCTTATCTGATTATGCCTATTGTTAAATGTAGCAGGACTGGTCTTTGCAAACAGAATGAGGAGGTGAAAACTAGATTAAATAAATGAAATAAAAAGTGCTTGAAACATTTTAGTAAACATAGTGACTTAAAAAGCTTTGATTGTGTTTGGCTAAATACTATTAAATATTAAAATACTAAATATAACTTTTTTAATAAATCAGCAATAAGCGTAATATATATATATATATATATATATATATATATTATTACATTACAATATATTATTTCATTAATAAATATGCTTACATATTTACGTGCGTTTTAGTCATCATAGTGTTTAAAAAAGCTTGAATCTAAGCCATGCTTAGATCACATGACCAGCTTAATACTACTCACTTTTTTGGTGGCGCCTCTTTTATTTGACAGTAAATGAATAATAATTATATAAGTGAAATGTTTTTGCTTAATGCTACATCCACACCACTAGGTGTCAGTCTAACATTCCAAGCAACTGCTTTATTGGCTGGCGAAATATAAATGAAAAGTACTTTTAGTGATTGTAACAAAATTAGCATAGTACAGAGCAGGGAGTACTTTTAATACGCTTGACTTAAACAGACATTTGCTCAAGCGGTATGCAAACAGCCGTCTCCACCTCTTGTACACTGTTTCCTCCTCAGCTGTTAGTGGTTATTCATCATCAGATGTGCCAATGTTTAATCCCGAGAGAGAGCGCCTGTGTCAGCCAGTCGCGTTTGAGCGCGTTTAAAGTTCACTCCTCTAAGTGTGAGGACTTTTTCCTTTCTTTCTCTCTCTCTCTCTCTCTCTGTAGATTCAGATGTACCAGCTGTCCCGCCTGCTGCACGACTATCATCGTAACCTGTACACTCACCTGGAGGAGCACGAGATCTGTCCCAGCCTGTATGCCGCACCCTGGTTTCTCACTCTCTTCGCCTCTCAGTTCCCCCTCGGCTTTGTTGCCCGTATATTTGGTAAATTTCACTTTTAACTCTTAACTTATACAGAGCTAGAGGAATGTTTGTGATGGGGTTCGGATGGTGGTGAAATGATCTCGTGTGTTAAAATGTATGTATTTCACACATAAGTCAAGTGTTGTTGTCAAGTGCCTTGATTCTTGTGCATGTATGTGTGCTGTGTGGCAGACCTCCTGTTTGTCCAAGGCACGGAGGTGATTTTTAAGGTGGCTCTGTGTCTGCTGAGCAGCCACGAGGGAGAGATACTGGAGTGTGACGGATTTGAAAGTATTGTGGACTACCTTAAATCCACCATCCCCACACTCACACACAGCCAAATAGAAGAGACGGTCACTAAGGTACATTTAACATTTCCTGCTGCATGTCTTTGGGTTTGGTGTTAAATTATTATTTCATCCAAAAAAAAAAAAATTTAATAAAAAAAGTTTTTTTTACTTTAAACAACCATGTTACTTTGGGAGTTGGCACTTAAGTCTGTTTTTTGAATATAAAGAATTTTATATGAAATGTAATGTGTTTAATATGGTCTACAGTGTAACTAAATGTTTTTTTTAAACATTCATACAATGAATCCAAGTATATAAATAATCAGTTATTGTTATGTTTTCTATTATATATGTATGTATTGTATGTATATATACATATATTTTCATTTGCATATAAACATTTACATTTTTAATTGACCTTTTTTAGGTTTTTGTTAAGTTTTAATTAGTATTTATATTTTATTTTCTTCAGCTTAATTTCAGTATAGTTTTTTTTTTTTTTAAGATTTTTTTTTAAATTGTAGGCAATATGTACTATATAAATGCAATACACTAGAATGCATTCTATTTAACCACTAGGTGGTGCAACTTGCGTCAAAAATCAAGCTTGTGCAAGATGCCAGAAAGAAAATTGTGACACCGGACCACAAAACCAGTCATAAGGGTCAATTTTTTTTAAAATTGAGATTTATAGATCATCTAAAAGCTGCATAAATAAGCTTTCCATTGATGTATAGTTTTTTCTTTTGATAGGACAATATTTAGCGGAGATACAACTTCTTAAATCTGGAATTTGAAGATGCAAAAAAATCAAAATATTAAGAAAATCGCCTTTAAATCTGTCTCAATTAAATCCTTAGCAATGCATATTACTTAATCAAAATTAAGTTTTGATACAGTAGTAAATTTACAAAATGTCTTATAATTTTGACCCATACAATGCATTGCTGGCTATTGATACAGATATAATCCATGCTACTTAAGACTAGTTTTGTGGTCCATTAAATTTTTTGTTTCACAGATTTTGTTCATATTTGGATATACTTTATGTAAAGGGATGTGTGTCTGTCTCAGACAGCATTTAATTTGAATGAACCTCTGCCATATTCTCAGAAAACAACTATCATAATGAAATACTAAGAAAAAAAAGTTGGTTTGCAGGCAATCGAGATGGACATCTCCAAACAGCTGCATGCGTATGAAGTGGAGTACCACGTCCTGCAGGATGAGCTGTCCGATGCTCCTCCACCATTGGAGGACTCTGATAGGCTAGATAAACTGGAGAAAGCTAACGCCCAGCTCAAGAAACAGAACATGGACTTACTAGAGAAACTGCAGGTAGATAAATATACAATATCACAGCGTAGTGGTTTGAAATACTGGCAAGTGTCTTGTTCCTTTATTGCCAGTGTGTGGCAGCACAGTACAAAACACAAACAAGCGAAAACCTAAGATCTTTAACAGATTCAACTCTCCGTTTACTACCAAAGAATATTAAAATGGAATTTTGGTTCAGAGTTGTACATTATTTATGAAAAATAATGGAAATTCAACCGATTATAGCTTGCTGATTTATTGTCCATAAGCTTTTATGAATGTGGGAGAATGAAGTATCCTTGAAACTCATTTAGTGCAAGCATAATGTCACAACATGCTCATTTCCAGGTTGTTTCTAAAAACATCTTGTTGCTTAAAATAAGCAAAACTAACAATTAGTTGAGATATATATGTATAAATTGCATAACATTTTTTAATTGTAATAATATTTCAAAATATTACAAAAATTTTTTAATCTAATATATACAACAAGACTTTTTTAAAAAACATTTTACAAACGCCAAACTACCACAGCAGTAGTGTGTCGGGTTACATGACGAAAAATGTTGCATAGTTTCTTAACAGGGTTCCCTGGTTGATTGTCATGATCTTTCTTAATAACAGGCGGCTCGTTTGAAGATTCAGACGTTGGAGAGCAGCATGGAGAGCTTCCTTTCACGCGAGAGCAAGATGAAGCACCTGATCCGTTCTCTGGAACAAGAGAAAGCTTCCTACCAAAAGACCATTGAGCGCATGCGTAGCAGTTTGCCATCGGATGCCATGGCTGATGTGGAGATGACCCAACTCAAATCTAGCACCAATGGGAGAGCCAAAGAAGCTGCCTGCAAAAAGCCTTGAATCACCATCCTACTGACCGATGCAGTTAGCCTGCTTCTTCCTCGTTTGTGTTCCCATCATGCCTTACCTTTGATGGCCTATAATTAAGAGACACGTTTGACGCCTTGCAACCTCACAGAGAAAACTTGAAAACAAACGAAAGCGTATTCTTTCCAAAGAGCAGCAAAAATAGTGCATTGATGTCCTCGTGTGACTTTACGCTGATTGTGAAGTTGTTTTTTGACCTGGCGCTCCAAACCAGGTGTTTGGTGGAAACCAAATATTTACCAGGTCCATTTTTTTCAAGTGCTTCACCTAAAGTGCAGGCAGGAAGTGAAACCATGTGCCTCTGGGTTTCCTCTGCCGCCCAGACTTCCCAGTTTGAGCTCATGGACTTCAAGCGAATCACTGTCTGTAAACATGAAGAGTAATTTCTTGTCTACAACCCATCATCTTCGATATTGCACAGTATCTTGTGTGTGCTTTAAAGAAGCGCGTCTGAAGAATGTTGAAATCCAGTGTGTACTGGTTTCCTGGGCATACAAAAATAAATCCCACAATCCTTTGGGGATTTTCAAATGATCACTTGTTTTTGTGTGTCGCAATAACTGTCCTTGACATCTGCGCAAAATTTTTGTAGTGTATAAGAGTGCAGGGGTCTCGAGTTGTGTCGAAATTTTCCTGTCGTGGAGAGTGGCTCACAAAAGATGTCTGTTATGATGAAAATCTGTCAGAACTAGATGGATATCAAATGCTAATTTCATAATTTTTTCATTCAGACATTTGTAGTTCAGGTTTTGATGCTAGTTCATTTTGGCCTAATAGGACAAAAAAAAAAAAAAAAAAAGACAGATGAGAAATTGGTTTAAACCACCTGTTCAGCTTGATTGTGGCCAAATATGATTGTACATATAACGTAAGAAAAATGACACTGTATTGGTCACTCATCTAACCACATGAATGTGAAGCTAAACAGGAATATCTACTTGAACACTCATTCTTGTTTGTCTGTTTTCAGATGATCCTGACTACGCCAGTCAGAACCTGACTGATTTCGTGAGTTTAATGAATGAATCACAATTGTAGTAAGATGATAAACTCTAATGTAAGTGTTGTTATAATAGTAAGCAAGAGGGTCTTTCTGCTATTATTCTATGTTCGAGTGAACATAATATGGCAAAAAGTGACATTAAGAAGTGTTATCGCTGGCCTGTTAAGGTTACCAATGCCGTTAATCTTTGAACTGATAAACTTTCTTTTAGATCTTGATTGTTTTTTTGTTGTTTTTATTAAATAACATCTTTAACATTGCAAACTGAAAAGACTTGCATATCTTTGAAGGAGTGAAAACATGCGCACCTTAAATCAAGGGCAGTCACTTGTTCAGAAGAGGTACATACACCTAGCAATACACCAAAATTTGAACTATGTGAAGGATAGGGAAGAAATTATTCATCGTCACATTGTCCAACTTTTCAATATTTCTCAATGCTATAATAAAATAGGATGCCTTCATACAATAAAAAAACAAAAAACCCTAAAGCAAATGGTTTGATGACGCATTTGATGCATTGGTCATTCTTTTTCATACTTTAAATTCAATGTGCCAAAACTCGTTGATCATTACATCACGTGCCACCGTGATGTAATTGGGCTTCATTTATTTCGGATGCACCTTTTTTTTGGCAATGAATCTTTTGTCACCATTGAAAGTGTGTGTGCAGTGTGCTGACAATGTCTTGATTGTTTCTTTTGATTTTGGCGGTGATCAGTCCTCTATACTCCATTAAAATCAACTTTTTATACCTCAGTTTCCATTTATTGTTATTATTAGTTCTTGCCAAGGTAAGCATTCTGTAAACCTATACTATAGGAAGGACACAAGTCACGAGAGAGGAGTGTTTTGACAGGGGTCAGTAAGCAAACTCCTAGCAACCAGGGCTCGGAGCATTTAGAACGTCATAGCAACGCAATGGCAATCACAACGCACATTTTCATAGTTTTACAGTAACTAAGTAACTAAACTTAATATAGACTTGCATAATGATGATGCATGATCAAAACGTGCCATAGTTATTTGTTAGGGGTTTACACAAGTTTATTTATTATATTATGGCATGCATGAACACCTGCCAATAATATGTGAGTCAAAATTCAGGGCTGAGTAGATGAACGCAATGTATACGTTTACACCATCTAACAACAAAACGATAAAGTGATATTGTAAGTGTGATTATCTTTGCTGATTTATGCTTTTATTTCCACACCGGCATTACATTTTCATCTTCACACTTGTATGTATATGTAATTCTATGCATTACAGTTTGAGGCACAAATAATGTATACAATGGCAAGAGCAGAATCCCTTTAAGAGCTAAAAATGATGACATACTTGAGCCAGTTTGCATATTTTTTTTTCACTGTCCAGTAAACAGAGCCTCCTACAAACAGTGCTTGAATTTGAAATTGAGCCCTAGGGTTGTTCCCTTGACCGAAGGCTGTTAAACAGCAGGTCTGAGGCTCCAGTCGTGGAGAGTTGGCTGTTCTTCTCCTTTATCTCAAGGCCAGTATTGGTTTTTAATACCACCACTATTTTGTGATGTAAATTTCACGCTTTTGTAATGTTGCTATTGCAGACATGTATTACAACAAGACGGCCTGAAGATGTTTTTGGTTTCGTGAAGTCAACAGGACTGCATATTTCATTGATTGCTCTCTAACGTGATGTTTGAAAGTCAGTGGTGAATTAAAAGGTTGCCGTCATGTGCCCTGACATTATACATATTCAGAGGAGAAATAAAGAAGTTCTGCTGGGTTAGTAGGGTAAGGGAGAGCAGGAATAATTGTAATGCACAATAATTTATATATTCTCAATTGCTGTATTAGTTACTGTATATGCACAATTCAGCTCTTCTAATTATTTACATTATATATATATATATATATATATATATATATAGAAACGATTGAGTTATGTACAGCAAAAAAAAAGAAAAGAAAAATTGATGAGTCTTATATATTACATGAAAAAAACCCCATAAAATATTACATAAGCTGCACACAATTACTTTTGTAGACATGCAGTATACAATACATGTTTAAACCAAAAAGTACTTCTATTATGTCAAAGCTATAGAAAAGAAATTTGACTAAAAACACTGAAGAAATTAGTGTTAGGACGACCTGTGAAAGTGTAATGAAAGTCTGGCTTGATTGTGTTGGGCCTGATAAATGTCTATGCTTATGCAAAAGAGCGTCAGTCCTTTCACAACCACATAACTCAAAAGAATTGCAATTTTTGGCACAGAAAGTGGTGATATGTAGTCTTACAAGATAGATGGGAAGTTAAGCCCAATTTTCCTGCAGGGAGTAGACAATGACTCATTGGACCAGATGTAGGACCAGCTGAGAGATGGAGACAGCACATTACCCACCCTTCGTTTCGATAAACCTCCTTTTGATGGCGAGAGGATGCAAAAAATACCACACTTGGAGCATTGTCACAGCGCTTATCTCTCTCTATGAACAAAAGGCAGCATTCCGTATGTGTTCCCTGGTGAGGGCGTTTCCTGTGGAGGGGAAATGCCTGGACGGATCGTGGAAGTCAGTTGGGGATTGCCGCACAGAGCACTTCCTCTGCACAACCTTATCAGTGCTTTTTGTTTAATACCACGTCCATCCTCCCTCTCATAGAGATCCACAATAAAGGGCCTTGTGTCAAAGGGTGATGGAGCGCTACAAAATACAAGGCGTCAAACTACTTTGTTTGGGTCATGCTTTTACTCCTCTTGTGAGAACTGACTCCCGGTTTAAACAAAATAAGATGTTTTGATGAATGTTTAAATTGGTTTTGTGTACAATTCAAGTTTTGAATGGCCATTAAGTGAGAATTTTTAATTTTACATTTTATTTTAGCTCTATAACTGCACTGCTAAACTTGACAATGACTAAAATGACATACTGAGCATAAAAAACAGAAAACCAAAACGCTTTGCAATTTTAAGACAAATTAACAATATTAAGCAAGTTTGTTAGTGCTTGAACATTTTTTTTTGTCTTTACCCCTTGGTGTCTCCTGTGTTTCTGCAGTCATAGTGGAGGAAGAGCTGGAACCGGCAAGGAAGTTAGACTTTATAGGGGGAGTCAGTGTCCTACAGCCATATAAGGTGAATCTTGCATGGTTTGTGATGAAGTAGACAAGGGTTTGGAGCAGTAAAAACTGAGAAAAAAAAAAAGCAACTATTATTTTGAGAGGTCTTTTCATCAGGTTTCATTCATGTTTGTAAGCTTCCACACACTTTGCATTCAAAAGCTGCTATTGCTATCAGCATAACTTAATTACAACCCTAATGAGTATTTTAATATTTTTGGTTTAGCAGGCAACTTAAGTTAACATAACAGAGGCAAGCTATCATTATTGCTCATTAGGTGGTTTGGCTCACACTTTTTTAATAGTATTGTTATTATTACACAGCGTCGTGGAATACTCAATTCTGATTGGTCAGTCGCCACATTCCAAAGTTTGATATTCCGATAACAACCGGTAAAACTAATAACACAGGCTCATCCGCAGAGGTGGGTGGCAACAAGTTTCATTTACTTTGTAAATTTTTGGGGTAACTAATACTTTTAGAGTAGATATAAAATGGGTACTTTAACTCAAGTAATTTCTTAGTGAAAGTACCGTACTTTTACTTCATTACTGTGGGCGACGCTCCTTTCGTTACTTCATCTTAATGCTATACAAGTTCAAATGCTTCCCTTTATTCCAAACTAGCCTACTTTTCTCAGGGAAATGAACGATACCCATTCGCAAATGATTCATTCTATTCACTCAACTCTGTTCAAAGGCTCAAACCAGTGAAGTGGTTCGCCAATCATTTTGAATGATTCATTCAGTTCCCTGCAGCACGCGCTGAGTTGTCTGATTCGGTTCTCACTCTCAGAGCTGTAACAGAAAGTTTAAGAATATCCAGAGCATTGAAGACGTGGCTTTGGAGCTATAGTCAAATCTGCAAAGGCTATTGTTTGCTAACTATGAAGATCTTGAATTAACACTGTACATTTCCACAGGTATAGGTAGGCCTCACGCCGGGTTGCCGATAAGCCTGTCAGGCTTTCTGCGATAACAACCTGCTGGATCTACATTATCCCTTACTTAATACTTTAGCATTAAGATTGCAACATGATACAAACTACCCAGAATGCCACAGCAACTGCATAACAAAATATTTAAAACCTTTCATGAACCTCCTGCACACAGCAACATACTAAACACAACCCAGACCCCTCTAGCAACTACATAGCAACATGCCAAACCAGAGTTCGATATGGGCTATAGCAAGTACCACTGAGCAGCCGTGTAGCAATGACAAACATCCATGTCTTCTCAACAGGGAAGCGCCACTAAGAGCAGTATAAAAAATATAATAATATCCGTTTCTTCTGTTTTTATGTTGTTTGAACTTTCTTTTTTGGCAATATTATGCATTCATAAATCAGATTTCCTTTTCAAATGCTGAGTCTGTATATAGCTTTATTGGGGTTATTTATTAGCTTGTCTTATTCATAGCTGTACACTGTGCAGGAATAATGATTCCAGCATTCACAGTAAATTTTCAGATATGAGCTACATTTAATACAAGATGCAATAACAGTTTGAAGACTTCAACATTGTCTCATAATTGCTTAATGATTATATGAACATAGCAATTCTATCTAATCTTTTTAGGGGTTTTCACACTTAAAATCCGTTATGAAAATTAACCATGGTTTTATTAAAATAAAAGTGCAGTAACCATGTTTTTAGGCTTATTGATTATCATTTGTAACCACAGTTTTACTATAAATACAGTAGTTAAACTACAGCAAAACTATGGTTACCATGGTTTATTTAAAACCATTTTGTAAGGGATCTTTAACCCCGGGTCTTTCTAAAACCAAGTGATTTGAATCCTGTTTCACATTACTTACAGCTCATAATTTACCCAGGGTTAACAATTAATCCTGGTATAAACTAACCTTTACATTCTACTGCTTTAAACCTGGAGGAAACATTCTTATATGCATACCTGTATGACATTACATTTAGCAGATGCTTACAAATGAGGACAATAGAGGCAATCAAAACCAATAAAAGAACAATAATGTGTAAGTGCTGTGACACGTCTCAGTTACCCAGAGTTTTTTTTTTATAAGAAATAAAACAGAGAATGTGTTTAAAGAATATTAAAAGAATAAAGAATGTAAAGGACTGTTACCAAGTTTGAATGGATGTCTTTGACTACAATGGTAAAAAATTAAGCTTTTCTTACTCCAGCTGATGGGTTTTCCAGCACCTTGTCTCCTAAAGCACTTAAACAGCTGTTTATATGAACTGTTTATTTAAAGTTTCACATAAACATCAACCAACTGATCAAAATGAATTGCAATTTCCATCCAAAATAAAAATGTATCCTATTTTGTAAAAGAATAGGGTCTTATTGTGAACAATCTATCAACACGGATGTTTTATTCTTTTGTAATATAATGCAATCAAAATGTCATACAGGAATTTTCTTGCGTTAATATTCTAACCCCCAAAAATCAGCTGCAAGCTCGCATTATTTTTTGACTACAACGCCTACATCTCAAATACAGTACCAAGTCGCCTGCTTGATATTTTTTCAATAATGTGATACACTCGGATGTAGGTCAGCGTGGGAAAAAAAGATCTTTTTCTTCTGTTTCACTGTTACTTTAGTACAAAAAAAGCAGCTATTTATTATGAATCTTCTTTGTGTGTTTACACTGCATCTACCCTATAGAGTGGTGGCGCAGGATTTGGGGGATGTGCTGTGCTTGGAATTGTACACAGGCCAGGTGACAGAGGTGTGCAGACAGCTGTAGGGGGCCGGCGTTACCAAGGCGCAGGTGTACCGCGTCTGGCCTTGAGAGCGAGGTAAAATCTGCCCATATCCCAGAGGGGCTCGTCGCTACTTCCTCATTCAATCTTCACTGACTATAATATCGCCAAATACGATTGAAACATTACACAGATAGTCACATACTTTAAATACGCATCAGCCGATTTATTAAGGTATGTATTTTAAATGTACATGTCAAGAATCTGCAGCAGCTCATTAGATTATCAGTATGGGTATTTCACACTCACAGCACATTTTAGCAGCGGAAGACAGAGGCTCAAACACAGAGAATTCCTCCTTGATATGTATCACAGCAGACAATGTGTTTTTTGAATGCAATCAGTGTTTATCCTAGTGTACCTGTCAAGGCTCCTTTCCTGCCATGAGGCCATTTGCAAGCCACACTTCCACTTTCATCCCCCAGCTGCTGGGGAAAGCGTGCAGCTAATCCCAAAAGACCGGCTGCAACGTCCCCGGGAAAATCACTGGGCTTACCTGATCCAGCACTGAATTAATCTCCTTCCCCTTTGGGAGAGGAACAAAGCACAGTTTGGTCCAAGAGGGACAGTGAGAGTGAGGAGGGAGGTTCCATGCACGTCCTCGGCATTGCACAACGCTTACACCCCCCTCCCAGCTGGTGCTGCTTGTGCCACCATGTATCACATCTCCAAAAAATTGCCGCTTCTTGCTATTTTGCTCATCTCTTTATAATTATAATTTTTAATTTTTTTTTTGTTGAGGAAGCTTGCTCTTTAAGGGCCACATGATTTTAGTTTCCGTTGGAAAAATAGCATAAATTGTTATTTCAATGTGATAAATTGATGAGATCTACCTTAATATAATAATTATCTGAATCCTTAGTTGCTTTTTTCCTCTCACAGTGTTACTGTTGTGGGATCAGATCACCTTCACAGTACTAAGCTGCCAACACGATGATGCCTTTAGCGATATTTATATCAGAAGTTATTTTATTGACAGTAGACCTGTGCAGAGACATGATGAGAATATGAATAGCAGTCATGAATAGCCAGAAAACTGCGCTGACAAATAAAATGAAGAAAAGGAGGATTAGGTTTGTAACACAAGAAAATGAAGACAAGCTAAAAGTTTGTGACAGACATTTTTTCACCAAACATTTAGCATTTTATTTGTTATTCAGAAACATCTTCCTTATAATGATAGATGTTTCGCAAGCACCAATTCAGCATATTAAATGATTACTAAAGGGTCACTTGAGACTAAAACTAGGGTAATGGTTACTACTAACATGTGATAGGTAACAGATTGCAAGTTACTTTATTTAGAATGTAATAAGTAGTGTAATACTGCAATTAAATGTAACTGATTACATCTGATTACTCTCTAAATTAATGAATGTTTTGAAACATTTATCAGCTAATCAACTCTCAGAAAGGTGGTAGCCTAAAGCTTTCAGCAGCAACGCGGACTGGCACTGAAAATTTGAACTTTAAGAGGCATCATGCACATCCAAAACAGGCAAAGCAACAAATTAATATTATTCAACACATCCTAGCTTCATCTGGATCTGATTATAAGTATGGAAAAGTATAGGTATTCCTTCAGTCATAAATTTGACTGTTTATTAGTGACAGAAACACATGATACATGTTGGCTTGGCAACGTATGTTTTTACACTGACATCAACAATAACCCTAATGACTTCATCCTAATGAAAATCAATTTTCGAGCTGAGGTAAGTTTTCATGACAAATGGGAACGGACCCCAAAAGACAGACATGAAATATTCTATCTACTCCCTTTTTAATCAAATTATCATTTAACCAAACCAGATCAAGACTCATTGTTTACATAGGCCAAAAACAAAAGAGAAAAAAAGAAAGCTTTCTTTGCAAAAAAAAAAAATTCTTTGACAAACTTTGAGGGTGGAGGTCAACTCTGGGGACTATCAGTGAGGGGAGTTATGGGTGTAAAGCAACACTGACATCATACAGTAGATACATCCTCAACCGTGTGGTGGTGGGCAGAGAAGGGAAAGAGAGAAAGAACTGGCTAAAACCACACTCTTCTGACGTCCCTGATGACCTCAGTGAAAACAGTCTGATGAGTGGAGACACTCTCCACCAGCAAAGTAAACATTCGACTGGGGGTTGCTCTTGTGTGCCTTTGGATGGGCGAACGGCTGCCAAATATTTGTTGTTCTGCCCTGTTCCTTTCTACACGGGTCCAGCCACTGCTGATAGACTGTTGCTCGTCTCCCACGTTGCATGTCTGGATTGAACTTTGCCTTGGGAGGAGCAGTATTAAAGCCTGTTTTGAAGTCCTTTGAGTGGCCCATCTGTTTGAAAACAAGGTGCAACTATCGAGTGGACAAACTCGCGCAAGCTCTGCTGAGCAGACAACATTGTAAAGGAGTGCAACCATGGACGCACCCTCAATTAATTTCACAACCCACCTACATCTCATAGCGCTGACACTACACCCTTCTAACTAATAACAAACCACCTCCACCCTTACACCACAACTCAGCAGCTCTCGCCATGCTCACACAAACACCTCATATCTCCCATTTTTGGGGGCCTTTAAGATCTTTGAAGTTGCTGTGTAGAGATGCTGAACTTTCCAGATGAGTTTTCTAGAGAAAGCACTGAGGCGTATAATGGTCAGGCTCACCTAGGTTTCACATATCTGGCTAAGAGCCCATGTGCTTGCTCTATCTTTCCCTCTCTCTGTTTAACTTTATTTTGCTCTCTCTTACTGCCTCCGCCCCAGACTAGTTACTTCCTGTTTCTGAAGGAGGAACCAGTGCCATCAAGCACTATTTATAAGAGGGATGAGAGAGGTGATTTATAGGGCATTAGGTGGCACTACTCTTAAGCATATAGTAATCTGATCACTTTTAGCTGTTGCTGTAATTTATCCAGGAAACCTTCTATAGATTGACACATTAAGGAAATAATCATGTGAAATATTAACAACTGGGCTCAGATTATGCTGTTTGATGGATATAATAATCAGCATTACCAAATATAAAAGTTTAAAGTGGCAGTGTAAAAATGTTTTCAAGTGATTGTTAACCTTAAAATGAAAATGATGTCATTTTTTACTCACAGTCAAGTTGTTTCCAACCTGTATGAGTGTCTTTCCTCTGTTGAACATAGAAAAGAAGAACATTTAAATGTGGGTAACCAACAAGTTGTTGGCTGCAACTGACTTCCGTAGTAAGGAGAAAAAAGATACAATGGGAGTCAAAGAGACTAAAGAAAGCAAGCTCTGAATTCGTTCTAAAAATATAAAATCAAAGAGGGACTTGTCAGACGGATTCATAGTAATGGTTCATGGGTCTTTTAAAAGGATTCACTATAAGGGCTAGCCCAAAACAGTTGTTTGTTTATCAGATGTTAAAAACAGACACATACACACACACACACACACACACACACACACACAATCTCGACAATGTGCAATCAAAAGACAATCAAAATTAGGTTGCTCATCTGAGCATTATACTCTACGAGAGAATCTACGCACTGACCGTAACAGTTTCTAAAGCTAAAACTAGTCCACCTTTCTCCAGTCTTATATTTTTTTATTCCTAACATCTATTTTTCTTCTTCTAAAAAAAAAAAGTAGAGTAACTGATATATGGAGTTTCACCAGCAGAGTTTCTTACCTCTTGCTTCCAGTCTCCAGTCCCCAGCCTGACTAATAATTGAAAGCCTGCATGGTTTTCCTGCGCACTGGGGCTGGGCTGAGCTTTGATTCAGGCAGTGTGGGCATTGCTGCTTCATCGCTCACTGGAGAGAACCTGAAACTGCTCTCTCCCACTCCACCTAGAGAGAACTCCTTTAGCCTCTTCACAGCACTAGTGGAGGAGGGCTGATTTCCCATTGTGCTTCATTAACCTTTCCTGGATCTCATCAGCACGGATTCATCGAGGTACATTTGAAGCATGCGCTACAATGCCATCATCGCATGAGGGAGTAGATGCGTCTCTAGATATTGTGGTGACTCACTGCAAATAGTTAAACTACGAATTAATAACCGCAGATTAGACCTGGAGGAGGCCGGTGTGCCTCAGGTGTGGGTACTGGGCCCTTTTTCATTTCTCTGAAACATTTTGTAATACTGTTTGATCGCTGAAACAACACAACAAACATGAGTCAGAGACCACATAACAGATATATTTGTAAGGACACACATCTGAATGATCATGAAGGGGCGGCAATGGTGAATAAGAGTATTGATCCAGCATCTTTAGGTGTACAGACTGACACTCCATTAATACCGGGGGTGGAAACACAGCCCTAAAACACAGCTTATCTTCTGGCAGCCTGAACCGGCAGACGCAATTCAAGCATTCAAATGGTAAGGAAGGATGCGGTCTAATGTGAAGATAATGCGAAGCGCATGTACGGCAGTGTGTGTCCACGGATTTGTGTATAGAGAGAGAGCGAGTGTGTGTTGGCTTTTTTAATGAGCACATACCCCTGCCCACTGCAACACAAACGATGAGAGGCTGTCAGCCCTAGTGGACTGGGGATGTGGAAATTGAATGGAGTCTTTCAGTTCTGTTGCTCATCTCCCCTGGGGTGAGAGACTTGTTACCATGGTTATGTTGGATTCCTGCAGCTAATGGGTGGGAGTAGCGTAGCTCTGGCAACCTGGCTCCTGTCTAGGGTGGAATAGACATGCCGAGAGCTGGGGGGTGTGGTGGCAGGACTCTAGGACATGGGAGGTCACACACTGACAGGATTGCACAAAGACACACACGGGCACCGTTAGCAGAAAACGGAGAGACACAATAAAATGTGAGCAATTATGCTTGCAACTTCTTGTTTACATGTGCCTCCACTGGAAGGTCTAGTTTGAGAGATCCATCGATTACAAAGATATCCTGCTACATTTGACAAAAAATGCAAGATGCTGCAAGGTGTGTTATAGCAAGAACTGATGTAAAATTTTCTTTTGTGAAATAGCGTGAAATTACATTTTTGATTATAATATCAGGGTGTAGCAACAGTTGGAAGAAAAATCATCCTGAGCAAGTTAAGGCTGGAATATGCTACACAACTTCTATCATACACTTGCAAATGCTTTCAGAACTGTACAGTAAATGACCGAGGATCATATTGTTGTGTGTTTAAAGTCATTACAACCACAACAAACTTGTGCCACTAAACAAACTAGTGTGCCAAAAATAGCATTCTAACATTATTTCAAATTTCAAACATATTTGATATCATCCAACTGGAGGTAATCACATTCTGAAACTGTCATAGCCTACTATGTGAATTTTTTGTATGATCTACGATTTTTGCTAAATCGCACATATTTTACAATTTGCCAATTCGTATGAATTTGTACAAAACACCAACACCTTACTCACACCTAAAACCACCCGTCACTGGGGTTTAGACAAATCGTACAAAATTGTACTAGTGAGGTCATAAAAATTCATATGAATTAGCCACCTTTGGAATTGGTTGTGAGACTGTGTTGTTAAAGTCTTAAAAATGAAATAGGTTATTTTCGTTATTTGAACAGTAAAGATACATTATGTGCTTTTACCAGAAGTCTTAAGAAAAGTTTTATTCAGCTTTTTTTATGTCAAAAATGGGAAAAATAAAGTGGCTAGATCAGCATATTGTTCATAGGAATGCAATGCACATCAATTGAATGTGTGGTGCACCGCTGACAGATTGGAAATTGTCCTTGTTCTGGGAAAAATTAATGCACTTGGACTGTTAAACAACTACCTAGCAACAACACCTTGGCAAAACCCTAGATTTTATTTTTTGGTACTAAACGTGAAGTTAAATGAAGATAGATTATGTTTTTCCATTAAATTGTTTTTAATTTAGGGGTGGGCATAGATTACTATAGATTAATTTTGAAATGAATCTAGATTAAAATGGCTCATTTGAGATCTGCCAAAGGCATTCAGAATTTGTGTGCTACCTATTATTTTTGAGTTATCTGTGTGTCAGTACTGCCATCTTAAAAGTAGGGGTGTGAATCTTGGTTTCACTATTCAATGCAATAAGATTATTATTTATCAACACAATTGCCCAGTTTCACAAACATGGCTTAGTTTAAACCAGGACGAGGCCTTAGTTAAATTAAGATATTAATGCATCTTTTACAAAATGTTAATGTTAAATGTCAGAGCAAGATATTTTGAGTAGAAGCAGTTCAAACATGCATTTTAGTCTGTATTTTGTGCAAAACGTGCCTTTTTATACTCTTTTAAAACTAATATTTATTTTAAAAAGTGCTCTTTAAATATACAAAAGTTTACAGAAATAGTCTTGAATTTTAAAAGTTGTATTTTTCTTTGTTTCCTCTGCATTACTGCCGCTTGATTATTACTGATGAGATCATAGACAGTGGCAGCTTTAACAGACTGCATTCAGACTAATGCACGGATCTCTTTCCATATATCAGATGATATGCTCTGCTCTGAAAACATAACAGTTTTGTATAAAAGGATTAGAAAGTGCAAGTGCATTTATCCGCAGCGGTGATCAGACGCTTCAGGATACACAAACACATCGCGCTCGTGACGCGCAAGACTGTGAGCAAAAAACAAATCTAATTTTCATTAAGTTGACGCACTAAAAGAACTAGAGATAAAACTAATAAAAACTATATTCTTTACATATATAAAACTGATAAAAATATATAAAAATGACAAAATATATATATATATTATAATTTTTTTTAATTATTAACAAAAACTGTATTTGCCTAATACAATAATTCTGTTTTAAAACATTCCCAAATAACACTGCTATAAGAACAGTAAACCTGAAAAAAATATATATATATCAATTTGCAATCACAACTTTTATAAGGAAAACTGAAAACAGATTACACCTCTGATTCAATCTGAGGACGGACATTTCTCGCTCGGTCTCGGTGTGTGAAGTGGCTCGAGAGCCAGACGGCGGAATATGGCGAAGCGTGAACTGTGTGATAAATTTCCTCGTGTAACGAAGCCGCGTAACATATGAGCAGATGAAACAGCAGACACCTCGCAGATGGACTAACAGACCAGCATCATTCACGCTTTCACACAAGATTAAACATCTCTCTGGCTGGTTAAAGCTGGTTTAGGTGGTTGACCAGCAGGGTTTTCAGCTGGTCAACCATCATGACTAATCTGGTGGAGAGGTACGGGTTGGCTAAGCTTTCTGCTGATCTTCTGAGCACAGATTCAACTCCAGAGCACACTCAGGACTGAAGGATGCTGGGAAGCACTGATATTTGAGGCACATTCCCATCAGCAGCATTCCTACAATCCCAGACGTCCGCTTATCTGCCGTTATCACCATCACAAGTATGAACCACACCCGGCACACAGATAAACAAACGTGCGAGAACAAACACACACGGCAGCACGGTTACGCAAGTTAGTGCCGGTGCTTCCAATTTTCATTTCCCATTACTAAACTAATCTAATAACAGATAAAACATGAGTCCCAGTGAGATCTGAGAAAAAGAGCTTCCCATACACCACCATTTACAGATCTGAGACAAAATCGTTTAGAAGTGTCCTGTGTGTGACCCTGCACCACTAAACCAGTCATAAGGGTCAATCTTTCTAAAAGTAGACACCAAAGATGAATGAAGAAGCGTTCCATTGATGTAGGGTTTGTTAGGACAGGAATAATAATCCAAAACAAACATCAAAATAAACACAAGAATTAGTCGCTGAGCACAAAACGAAGCGTTCGCCATGTCTGTCCAAGTCCTCGGACCTGAACCCTGAGTGAGGTGAACTAAAGAGGAGAACCATCATGGAGCTGGTATTCTGAAGGGAGTGATTCTGCATGAAGTAGTGGTCTCTTTTCTCTTATCAGGTGTTCTCTAAACTCTTCAGACGTTACAGGAGAAAACTCAGAGCTGTTGTCTTGGGAAAAGGACGTAGCAATGATTGGGTGCCAATAATTATGGATAACATGTACTGGAGAAAAACATTTATTTCATCATGAGTTGTATGATATCCATAAAAATGATTAATTGATGAAAGGATAAATGTTAACTTTTAAACTTGTATACATACGTACAAGACATCATTGAGAGAGTTTTGTGTACTGAATGAATTTTAAAGATCAAAATGTCTGGACGTAGGGGTGGGCGATACACCGGGAGACACGATTAACCGGTAGAAATTTGTCAGCCGATAGAGATTTTGGTCTATCGTCTTAATCACGGTTGAGATCACGTGACGTTGCACGTTACGTAACCACCTAATACACATTAACTTTGTCAATGGAAGAACCAGTGTTGCCAACTTATCGACTTTAACGCTAGGTTTAGTGACTTTTCAGACCCCCTTGGTGACTTTTTTCCAAAAAAAGCAACTAGTGACAAATCTAGCGACTTCTTGGGCAAACTGGCCTGGGCCCGCCCGTACTTCCTGTGACGCTACATTCTATTTCGCGAGCAAAGTTAGTCTGGCCAAGCTGCCGTTTGAGAGCATTTCAGATTCCCAAAAAAAGTGTGAACCAATGAGAGACGAGCTCCCCCGCCCCCGGCACGACTGAGGCGGGTGTAACGCGATGACGCAGCAGTTCTGCGGCGTTCAAACATGGCGTGTACCGAGCAGCAACAATCGCTCGACTCTGCTGTTGCAGCTGTCTTGAGAAATTTTCATGACAGGTTTTCTTTGAAAATGGAGCAGAAGTAATTAAAGCAAGTAAAGACATTTTCCTACTGCTTTAATGAAGCTAGCTACAATTTCAGGTTCCGTCGCTACGCATACGTCATCTGAATGAGTGATCTGATTGGTTGTGGAGTCGTCCAGTAGTATACAGAGTCATCTGATGGACGCAGGTTAAGCCCGCCTCCCAGAAGGAAGATTGGCCAGACTAAGCTCCTATGAGCTTTATACTTGCGGAAGCCAGGCTAGAGAGATGTAGCATTGCATCAATGTCTCAGCAATGGATGCTCTGCAGTGAATGGGTGCCTGCAGAATTCGAGTCCAAACAGCTGATAAAAACATCACAATAATCCACCGGGCCGGGGCTGTCCGGCACATAGACTCCAGGGCTTAACATTAATGCTTCGTTAACACCAGAGAAGTAACATGATTAAAAAATCTATTACCAAAAATAACAATGGAAATACACCTACTCTGATTTTATTATTTTTAGATAAAGTGGCAAATAGTGGACATAGTAACGTTAGATAACACATGTAACGACAGTATAAGGTTGCGCTGCTGAGGGACTATATATATATAGCCTTATACCATAGAGCCCACGACATATCACTAATCTTCACTCGCGATGTTGCTGCATTTCATTGAACTGGTTTGTCTCTTTGAAAATTGACTATATGTGAAAACACTCATTTTTAGTGGCTGGTGAAGAGCCAGTGTTTTTGCCACAGAACGTCACCAGGACTGGCATCTTGATGGTGAAAAGGGGAAATCAAGGGCTATCTTGAACACAGGAAGGTTTTACAGAATCACTGAGCCATACAGTAGATGTCATGAGCAGGTCACTAGAGAGATAGAGAGAGAGAGAGCTTGTCCTCTTCAGTCGGATTCTGGCTGGATTTTCCCGTTGATAGCTGAGGTAAATCCTCCAGCAGACTCTAATGGAGAGAGAGAACCTTAGATAAAGACTCGCTCTCTCTTTTCCATTTGTGTCATGCTATATCTCCGCTATTTTTGCTTCTGAGTCCTTGGACAAAAGAGGAGGACAGGAAAAAATATGAAAGGATTATAGCTGTCCCCATCCTCTTAGAGAAGGATGTGAAAATAGCACACACACACACACACACACACAGTCCTCTAATAACAGTATTAGAGTGTGTGTGTGTTCAATACACCTGGAGTGAAGATTCAGTGATTCACACTGTGACTCCTTTGAACAGATTCTATTTGGTCTAACCAACTGATAAAAAAAAAAAAAAACTGACTAGTACATGCACCACTATGTTGATCTTCTTAAATTTGATCCAACCTCTAAATATTTTAAATACGTTAATATAGGCCGACTTGCTTCAGCAATGCATTCAGCTTAAGAAACTTAACTTAAAAACTCCATTCAAACTTTCAAACAACCATTAATGGACCGTTCAGAGTTTCAAATGTAACATGCTGTGATGATGTCATGTGCAATATTTGTGATTGGTCTGGTTTTCCGGTGTCTGTTATCTTGAAAGTTGATTTGTGTGCTCAGCTGAAAAAATAAGACACATGCTGAGTGTCACCATGACATCAAATGGTCATTTAAGCCTAAATTAAAATTGTTAAATTTTAAATTGCAATAATGACTTTCATCCGACTTTTCATCATAATTCTGACTATCAGTATTAAAGTAGCTGGTTCAGCTCCCCTAATCTTGAGTATGAATGAATGACGAATGTAATAGTACAGTATTGACACAAAACAAAGGACTGCCAACCCAGCAAACAGGGGGCGTTATTGTTTTCTCAAAGCTAATAGCAAACATTATTGCATTAACAATAACAGAGCATTTGTTCATCATAATCTTGTGTTTAAAAATGTTCTCAAACGTTAGCACAACAATATTGTGTACACGTGTATAAGGGTAAAACAATGCCTACTGTAAATGCATTTGCAGCTTAGGGTAAGATTTGTGAAAGTGTATATACGATGTACTGTAAGTGTAAATTAATTTTGCATGCACAAGAAAAAAAAAATCATGAAAGTGTAAATAGCACCTCAAGTGTGAGAATAAAGTTTTTGTTTTTTTTTGTAAGTATTTCGTATGTATTGTGAAACTGCAGCTTCATGCTAATGCAAAATAAATATGATCTGTATTCTTCTGACGTTCTGCACATGCATTTTTGGTGCAATTTTTTTTTTTTACATTTTTTGCACTAAAGTACAACCAAAAGCATTGAAAGCCTGTGAACATCGTGTCAAGGACTGCAAAACATACTGACAACATATAAAACCAATCTGATACTCAATTAAGCATTTATGCATGAGACTTCAGTAACTTAATTGCGATATGATTTAACTTGATTAGTATCTGGAGTAATAACTGTATATCTTTAGCAACAAACTGTAACAAATAACAAAATATTTGAATAAGCAAACTGAAAACAGCTATGTTAAATTGAAATAAAACATCAAATCCCCTGCTATTTTGACTCGTTTATTTTAATCAATTTATAAAAAAAATATATATCTTCACCAGTTTACTAAAACGATTCAGAATTCTTAAGACTAGGATTCAAACTTTGAACATTTTTGAAGAAAATGATTGTGTATAAATATACACATTCACACAGAGTTTATTTGTAATTCCCTGCCTGTCTTGGACTTACAAGCACACACACACACACACACACACACACTCCCTATCTGATGTGATCTAGTATTCTCTCTCATTCTGCCTGCAGACTTCTACAGTATAAATAATGGAGCAGACAGAACACACTTTCCCATTCAGACCTCAGCAAAGTCCTTACACAACACGCTGTCACACACACACACACAGCTGCACTGCTTCAAATCAACCTCTTTTTAATTTCCAAACTCCGAAACACTGTAAGACTTCTTTCTCTCCATCATCAGCAACACCAGGGTTTGCAGACTGCTGTCGAGTGTAAAAATCACTGTCACTCACACCAAATAAATCAATATAATCTCAAGAAACAACAACCGCAATGTGTTTGTCGAAAAGTTCCAGCTCCTTACTTCGGTTTGATAATGTGAGCTGAATCTCAGACTGAGCGAGTCACAAAAAACTGTTTGTATTTTGGTTGTGTGTATGTTTTAATGGCATCTACTTTCAATTATTCTGACTTTATTTCTCGCAAATCGAAGTGTATGCAATTCAAAGATTTGTGAACAATTCAAAATTGTGCATTATTCAGAGAACAACCCAAGCTCATCGGGAATACGTGCCTCTACATGCATTTCTGCAACCCCGTATTTATGTACCTTGCTGCACGTTTCGCAGTTTTAAAGTGAAATGTCCAGAGAGTGGCGCTATAACACACGTTTAATACGTTATCGTGGCACGTTTGTATTCAGTTGGTACAGCTACGTATTGCAGTGTCTTTATAATGCTGCTCAAGGTATGTTTTGTAGCCATTCAGAATTCAAATAGCTATCCAGTGTGTGTCGCTAAAGATTAATGCTCTATCATGTTGGAAAAATCCCCTACACCAAACCTAAACTAAACCTACCTGATAGTGTTAACAAATTTTAGTAATTTAAAAACATACTCCATGATGCAGTCATGCTAATTTAACTTCTTTGTGTTGATTTGAGCAAACGATTTTGCAGGGGATTCGAACTGGTGCTTTCCACTCTCCAGAGACAAACTACAGGCGACACGACACAATCAATCAAATAATCACAGCCAATCAGATGCGTGAGTGGGCGGTCTCTCTATAAAAGCGCACTCGCATGAAATGGATACGTTTATAATCTATGCATAATTCATAAATCCATTAAACTCGTGTTGGACATGTTAAACTTTGAATAAAGCACGTTATCACCCGAAATTATCCACTGTCATATAATTTGTATGCTGTTGATTCAGCCGCGACGTCGTGTAAATAGAAACTAATTTAAAGATTTCGCATGTAGCAGTCGCGGCTAGTACCAAACCTCTGATTAACACAGAAAATATACATTTTATCGCGTAGTTAGGGCACGCTGGAAGTGCAACAGAGCTCGGAGTTTATCACACATAGTTATGAATATTTTTTTGGGGCAATTTCGAGTTTATATATCACCATATTTAGCCAACCTTTCATAGAACTGCGGCATGCAAGTTTTGTTATTGCGGTTTTATTACAGCTTCTTATACACATTTTCAAAACTACACACACAAATCCAAGAATTGCACACACAGAATGCAAAATGCCTCACATCTCTTGCAAAATAAAGCACACCTTTGCAAACACTTTTGCCATAATATTGACTCTTGTCAAAATTGTGTGTGTTACACAGAGAATTGTGTGCTGTGTTTTGCAACAGTTGTTTTATTAAAAAGCCAAAGGCAGAGAATGAGTGCATGGTTTTGCAGATTTGGTGTATGTCTGCTTTTAGAAACTGTGTGACAAGGAAATATTTAATCAGAATTGTTAGTTTATATTTTGAAATTCTAACGGCTTAAAGAAGTTGTGATGCACTTTCTGAACTGTTTATCACACATAGTTCTATTTTTTTTCAGTTAGTAGTTTATGTATCATCATTTTTCTCATAGTGTAAACTTACTTTCTCAGAACTGCGACATGAAATTTTTATTTTATTTCTTTCAATTTCAATTGTCTCTTTATAACACACAATAGTTTTTTTTTTTGGTTTTTTTTTTCAGAATTCCTACAGATTCTATTTCACACTCAAAACATTCTCAAAATGATCAGTTCTCTCAGACCCTTTCGTCAATGAAATTAGGCATCACAGGGCCTAGACTGACCATCAGGGGCTTATTTTTACTATGTATTTACTCATTAAAAGTAGTTTATGATATTTACCTTGTTTTTTAAATGTATTTAATGGATTAGAGCTTGCCATATTGCAGTGGTTATTCCACAGACGTCCGGGAGCACTCGCAGAGGTTTGGGCTCTCACGGGTCTGTTCTAGTTGTCAGAAACTTTTAAGGATTTCTGGTATCAGGAGACTGATGTGGTTGAGTTGATGTAACAGAATCAAAGACGCATAAAAGCAGAAGCTCTGCTTGGGACGAGTACGGTGAAGCCGTGAATGTGAGATGATGAACTGAAGCATTTCTCTGTTTCTGTCTCAGGTGCGTTTGCTGGTGGAGTTGATATGGCCTCTGTTCCTGTTCTTCATTCTCGTGTCGGTCAGATCCACCAACCATCCCGTTTATAAAAGCCAGTGTGAGTATTGCTATGAATGTGAAAATGAACCGTCATTATACTGAATCTAATATACCGATGCACCAAAATAATTAGTTTTCACTGAAATTTAATTTAAACTGAAATAAAAAAGGATTATTCAACAAATCAAATTAATTAAACAATCAAAGCTCAAATAAAATCTTTGAGAAAGAAAAAAAAAAAATTATATAAGCATTTAAATGCCACATAATGCAGTATTCATGTCAGTGCTTTAATTATTTATTTAAAGACAAGAGGTTAAGCAAAAATATAGTAAAACAAGAACAGGAGCGACAGATAAAACCTTTGTTAACACATATTTGTCTGCTGAAATCTAGTGCATTGTTGCAAAATTACTTGAACGACATCATAATTATGATTCGTAAGTAAGATTCATAAAGCTGCAAACAGTAACTGAATGATTGCTTCCTCTCAGGCCACTACCCCAATAAGCCCCTCCCATCGGCGGGTGTGTTGCCATGGCTACAGGGCATGCTGTGTAACATACAGAACCCGTGTGTCGGCTCCCCCACACCTGGTGAAGCACCTGGACAGGTGAACAACTTCGACAACTCCACGTGAGTCACACCTGCACTCTTCACGTCCATCATGATGCATTGTGCTACTTGGCATAAATATATTTGCAAATGTAGACCGAACATGTAAGAAGCATGATAACAGAACTAATGCAACTAAACTTTAATCATTAAATTGCTTAAAGGTTATTATCTTAATTTATTAAATTTAACTTAAAATGCAATGTAAACGCCATTGACGTATTATAAGGAATTAAATAAAATAGATATTTTTATATGCTTAATTTTATCACAAATTAGAATACATTAATATAAAGTGTGGTTTATCGATTAATTGTTTGACAGCACTAACATATATATATATATATATATATATATATATATAAATTATTTATTACATACAGTAGTACATTTAATTCTAAATGAACTTACCATATTAAACATACTTAAATAGTAATTATTATGCAGTGGCACATTTTTACAGTAGCAGCTTGAGGCTGATGAACTCTAGCATTCATCTCTTAATCCTCTGTTTATGTCTCTTTAGAGTCACAAAGGTTTTGGTTGAAGTCCAGTCGCTCCTGGCAGATCCGGCTCTCTTCAGCAGACTCAAATTGATCTCTGGGGATATCAGCCAATTAACATCTGTCCTGCAGAAAGCGAACCCGGACGCAGGTGAACGTCTGGCTTTACTTTTCAAAACGTGCTGATGTTTAACACAACATTTCAGAGTATTCGACTGCTGATCTGGTGGCTGTTTTCAGCTCAAATGGATACACAGCTTCGTGTTTAAGTAGGACTGCTGTTATAAACGCTTCAGAGATCCCAGTTCGGCTTGAAATCCATCACTACATGGAATAATTGTCATAATTTCCCCGGTATGACGCTCATGTGTTGTGAGTAATCAAACGTGGGCTTCTGAGAGTCATTATGAGATCATCAACATCACCAACTTCAACTTTCATAATGTCTTTAAAACCAAAATAAAAATAGAGGCTGATGAGTCATCCACTGACTTGAAGTGAGAGTTTAGGCTGATAAAATTTATTTGCATCCGATACACATTTCAAGCTAAATATATTCAAATGTTATTAAAATTACTACATTACATATATTTTATTTACTTAATTAAAATAAATAAATGCACATATTTAATCCAATTAAACAGCAATGTGGAAATGACAACATATGTTTTTAATTATTATTTTGTTTTCTAAATATTTTAATAAATTATTATTATTATTATTATTGTTGTTGTTGTTGTTGTTGCATGTCATTGCATTATTGCATTGCTCTTAAGAACATTTTTCAAAAGAAAAAAATATTTAACAAGTGTCGCAGGAGGAAGAATCACAACACAAACAGAGTTGTAGTGAAGCCACGGAAGGTGGATTTTATTTACAGAGGTGAGGGTAAAACAAACAATCCAAGGGAATCCCAGGTGCGGTGTCCGGTGCTCGGTGGTGCTCTTCCAAACGTGCAGGTAGGTGCTCTGTGAGGGAGGCTGACCGGCTCAGACGCTGCTTTCTGGGTAAGGAGAGAGAGAGAAGGGTTAGTTCGGTAGCACTTCTCATGGAGAGGTTTCTCAGCGTTCTCATGGTGGCTGCCGCTTATGTAGCTGGCAGCTGATTGCGATCAGCCGTGGCCGGTCAGCCTTTGATGAGGTGGTGTCCGTTTCCAGGGCGACGCTGACGATCTCTCGGGACGCCCGTCACACAAGAATATATACAAGCTATCAGAATTTTATCTTACTTTATAATTATCGATTTATTAACTAAAATTTGTATATTTTTGCTCAGTTTGTGTCTCTGAATAAATAATAAATAAAAATAAATAAAAAATATAAATAATAAATAAATAATAAAAAAATAAATATATATTTTCACTACATCAGACAATATGAACCATGAAATCTTGATTAATAATAATAAAAATAATTTAAAGGTATTCTTGATTTTCTTGTCTAAAGTTTCAGTAAATTTATTTTCAGCCATGATTCCACGCGTGGGGCTGAATAAGGAGCCGTCCCACACTGCGCTTACATCTGTGATTTACAGGCGCTCTTGTTGTTGATTGGATGAGCAGGTCGTATATCTTCTTGTTTGTTAGTCCCGTTTAGTCTAATGATATTCAGATTCAAGAGGAAGCTCATTTGCAAATAGGCCTCGGAGCGTGTTGTTGTCGAGATGCGGTCACCGCTGGACGCATTTGCATTCGGGGGCAGTGAACTTCTATTATACCAGATTAAATTCATCAGGAGATCTGAGAGAGAGTAATTAACTCACAACACTGCCAGAGTCTGTCCGACAGCAGCGGCCAATCAGAGCCGGTTCTCAACGCACTGGCCAATCAGAGCGCAGGGCGGCGACTGGATGATGAAGGTGCGAGGTGACGACTCCAATCTCTCTTGGTGTGTGTGTGTGACTTGCCTGGCTTTTGTTGGAGAGGATTGTTGAGATGACAACAGATATTCAGAGTGTAATGACGCGCCCTTGTTAATCAGCGCCGCTGTCTGATATCTCTGCTGCTAATTAGCCTGGCTCTATACGTATTATCCATTGATGTGTGTTACAGCATCTCTCTCTCAGACCTCCGTGTGCAAACACACGCGCTTTCATACGCCTAATTGGCTTTCATGGTCTTTGTATGCGTGTGGGAGGAATTCAGGGTTACATGAGGACAGTGTGTTGCATTACAACTAAACGGGTCTTTAACGGGCTAACACGTTTAATAAGCCTCGTCCACTCCTTCAATCAAGACCTCAGCTTCCCCAGAGCTACCGCTGCCGTCCACGGGAGGACAGAACCACAGGATCATGGGAAACTGTTCTTGTTTAAAGAAAGGCGTGCTTTTATTGATCAAGGACTCACTGTTAAAAAAATCTGTAGAAATTACAGTATTACTGGCAGCTGTTTGCCAGTAACTTACTGTAGATTTAAATTTA
>JAUCMU010000151.1:12257104-12311797 GCA_032275025.1 Enteromius treurensis
TAGTATAGACTCCAACCCAACTTTGTAAATAGATTAACGGCGATATTTTTTTATCGCGCGATAAGAGTCTAGATAACGGCTCACCACTACTTTAATTAAAGGAAAGGTTTACCCAAAATTTAACTTTGTCATTATTAACTTACCCTCAAGTAGTTCAAAACCTGTATGAATTTCTTTGTTGTGCCGAACACAAAGGAAGATATTTTGGAGAAAAAAAAAAATACAGTAATTCTCAGGCTATTTTGGTCACCATTGACTTCCAAAGTAGGAAGTGTGGAATGTCAATGTATGTGATGTAGGAATTAAAATCTTTGGGTGAACTATTCCTTTAAATAGTTCTTGCGTGAAGATATTGTTGAACATATTCCACCTCAAGAAATCTTTGGTGCAATGGAGAGTTTCCCTGGACGTTTCAGGTGAAACAATAGATACCAATTTAGAATCTTTTTTTTTTTTTTTTACATTTTTAAGAATTTAAACAAACCGTCTTTACAGTCTAAAGGACCACAAAATCTCCCCAATGTCTTCTAAAATCTCAAAAAATAAATGAGTACTATAATAGCACAGCGGTGTAATAATTCTCTACTTTTACTAAGGTGTTGCAGTGATAATATCTGTTGCTATCTCAGACAGTAGACACAGCTTCCCTCTGGCTGTGAACATTAGCACCGGCTATGGAAGCACCTGAGGAAAACAATGACAGAAAGCTTGCTTTTCTTGTCTGCTCTTTAAACCAGTGGCTCCACTGACAATCAGTAACACAAAAAAAAACATATTGTGGCAACAAAGAACAAATTAGCATCTCTGAATCAAAGTGGGTCATTGACAGACATCACTGCTTCCCAAAATTCCCATCGCTGAGTGTTCCAAAATCGGCGCCTCAGTACCCTCCTCTCGAGCAATGCAGATGTCCTGGCTCGAGTTACACTTGAAAGACTGAGTCATGGCTGATGCCTGGCCCCCCCAACGGACTCAAAGGAACTTGGCTCAGAGATTTATGAAACCCATCCCATTCCCCGCATGGAGTCGGCAGAGCTTAGAAAATATGAGAGACTTTTGTTGACCAAACTCTGATGAACTTCTAGCTCTGATAACTTAAGACACCCAGAAACAAAAGATTGCTTTGAGACTTTGTTCTGCCGCCTACCGCTATGTAATTCCTCTCCCCCCCCAAAATGAAGCAAAGAGACTCGTGAAAACTGAAAGAGTTGGGAGCAAAAGGAAACCTCAGAGCAGATTCAGGTAAGAAAGAAATTGTATGTTTTATTGATGTGCAGCGTATGGTGATATTCATTTTGGAATGTGCTAGAGGTGTAATTAGCCAGGAAAAACACGCAGCTCTCAGAGCGAGCAGTTACTGTGGAATGTGGGCGGGGATTAAGATCTACTCACCAATCAGGAAGCTTATAATATTATTCCACGTCTTGTGCTCCCAAATCTTGCCAGAAATGTTATGTAATCCAATAAAGACTTCAGACTGTATTATGGCAGTCAAATAACTGAGACTGCCAGCTGTTCTCGTAACTTCTTAAACCTGAAGAGATGACAGTATGAAAGATGTGTTATTTATCAATTGCATGAAAACTAAACCTTATTATTATATAAAATAACAATAAGTTACACATAATCTAATTTAATGACACATTAAATTGAGCAGCAGACGTAAAATGAGATACTTGCGGTGATACAGTATTTGGTCAGAGATTACACCCTACTGTTGGCATACTTTTTTTGGTAACCAATCATGTTACACAACAAGCAAAACTGCTACCTAGTGAATGCTTACTCTATGTATGTACTGTATGTATGTTTGACAGTGGAAACCATCTAATTCTTCTCATGAAATCCTTGCATGTAAATTTAAACCAGGTCAGTGTGTTTTCTTGCTGATTCTCTCTCCTTTGTCCTCCAGAGCTCAGCAGTTCCATCGCTCACCCAGACTGCCTTGAGTCATGGCCACCACATGCTCTCATTGTCCAACTATTTTACTAACCGCAGTGAGACAGCTTTCATTTCAGTGGCTGCGGGGTCTGAAGGATACCCCGGGTCGACTACACCCAAACACTGAGGCAAACTGTTTGGACCACAGCCCTGAGGTCATATTAGTGGCTCAGGGGACAACTTCATTATTCATATTACACTTCGTAGAGTTTTCTTGCCTGAGTTAAGGCAACATGCTGACCTCACTTTACTTTAATTCCAGATCTGTTACAGCACAGCAATGTAAAGGACAATGAAGGATCCAAAATAAATAAACTAAAAAGCTGAAATAAAACTAAATACGAAAATGTACATTGTTATATTGGAAACTATCTGAAATATGTCAAACAAGTTTAAGATGAAATACTAAAATAACTACAGTAAAACTCAAACTGAATTAAAAAATTAATTAATGCGAAGTAGAAATATTTACCCCTTCCCAAAGTACTAAAAACTTCAAAAGTAAAAAGAGCAAATGAAATGAAAACAACAATTTAAAAATAAAGCATAATGCTATATATAAATAACACTGCATCAATACACAAAAAACATACAAACTGCAAACTACATGGTTTGAATCCAGTACAAATCATGTTCTGATCATCACTGTAATGAGCAGTTCAATTAAAGAAACTTAATGCGTACTTAAATGGGCCAACACTGAAATGAATAGGCTCATATGAGTCATTTATTCAGGAGTCGGACTGCACCGTTCTTGCTCTGTGTGTGTGTGTGTGTAGATTCACTAAAAAGAACCATATTATGAAAGTCGTTCATTCTTTACTGGACAACTCTGTTTTTCACTACAGATTCTGTGGTGGTGGTATATGGACCTTTCAAATGTAGGAAACAAATTCTTCCTAATGCATTCACAGTACTGACAAAACTTACTTCACAATGTTACATTTTTGTGGCAGACAAAGGGACTTGTAACTGAAAACTCTCCCGAAACTTAGCATATAATTATCCCATTGTCATTGAACCCAAATGATTCAAAAAAACGTTTCATGGTTGCAAAGAAATATGCCGAAATCTCAATTTACTTCTCATTAGGTGTGGCAAAAAGGTTCATTTTGCAGCCTGCTTGGGAACAATAACTTGTGTCTGTGATGTCACTCTTGGACACAGAGGCCATGTCTCAACCCTTTACAATGACTCCGGGTCTATTAATCCTTTGCAGGAGCTCCAAATTATAGAACAAATGAAAGTAGCCGCCTCTCACCGCAGGGACAAGGATCGCCTATTTTGCTGACTCGTTAGTTGCGTTTGACATGCCTGTTTGTGCAAGAGGGAGAGCAGGAGAATATTTATTGGCTTCCAGAAGTGTGAGAGAGCCGGGTACGAGCGGCTCAAGGGTCTTGTTATCGTCCTCTTTGCCTGCGTGTACTTTTTGGGGTTTAATGAACACTCGGGCGGTCCTCGCGCTCCAATCAGACAGGAGTCTCTGCCACTTTCCGCCGCGCTCCGCCAGACTCGCCTCGGCACCGTTCGCCTCTCCTGTCCTCCAAATCAAATGAGAGGGACATGATGGCGGTGCTGAAAGGCTCAGCCGCTGAATAATTGATGCCTTGACAAGTGTGGAGTCAATTTATCCAGTGGCACACTTTGAGTGAAATTGTGTGCATGATCAGCAGCAGCAGGGGGGAAATAAGTGTTCTCCTAATTTTATTTATTTCATTCTTTTAAATAAATTTCTGTTATGCAGCAGCATCCAAAGCAGACAGCACAAAGGTTTGTCAGACCATAGTTTAGTCTCCTCTGCTCTCTGTTGAAAGCAGCTTCAGAGTAATAGGCGTCCAATTAACATGGACAGCGTTCTAGTATTCGGATATAAACTGTTACAGAATATCCACAACAAATGAGCATAAAGTGTATTTAACGACACACCTCCTATAGTTTACGTGACCATATGAAAATGAGCATTAGCTACATTCTGATGTGACTTTTATAATCTGTCATTTATTTTTCTTGATGATTTGCTAGACATAAACATGAGACTTTTGAGGCATCAGTACGATATACACAAAGCAGTGAACAGGACAGCACAATCAAAACAACCTCATGGATTTCTACTTGGATAGCGCGCTAATTAACAATAACAGAAATGCCCCTGAGAATAAAGGATTTGTGCAGTCTGTCTTACTGCAAACAGATTCAGTATTATGAAAAAGTAACACAGCGTTGAGCCAGCTATTACTCCAAAATTGTAACAAGCTAAACTACCAGCTACACCAGCAGAAAACAATTAGCAAAGCTAAAAGCTATTGTTTTAAAGAAGGCAAAAGGGGTTCAATAAACCCCTGAATAAAACTGGTTAAGACTGTATTAAAACGAGTTTAAACTGAAGTGCTGACATGAACTTTTGACAATAAATCTTGTGTTTTGTGACAGTGGTTAAGTGCTAATGAAACACATTTGGACAGAAAGTAAGCAGATATTTATATGAATATTGGGAAGAAGAGGACATTATGAAATAGGACACTGGCTGGACGTCAAAATGGAAGTGTGTTTATGAGAAAGTTTTGGCAGGAGGAAGCCAAAGCCTGGGCCAGAATGAGAATAAAACACCAATTTATGTTACTTCTGGGAGTATCCCAAGTCAAAAAATTCACTGTGGGGTCACTGGATTTCAGATTGGGGGTTCGTATTTGTAAATCTAAACATTGCGTTTAATTCATTCCATGCACCTTTTTTGGCAGCTATGAAATGGATAATGGTGTCAATATTATGTATTCTTTTTTAAAAAACTTTTAAGACATGACACTTCAGTCCTTAAAATACAAAATAATCTCCTGTAACCTTAATAGAAAAAAAAGCAAAAGAATCTATAAAGAAAAATAGAATGTAAAAACCATTTCACTGAAAAGCTCAAAAACAAACCTGAAAATGACCGTTTATCAATGAATGCCTGAAGAAAATATTTTATCCAAACCAACTACTGTTTTCTGTGTGTAAATAGTGTGCTCGAAGCTTTTATGATCCATTCCCCACCTCCTCTTCACCGTTCTGAATGTGTGCTGTAAGGAAATGTCGAAGGTGGAGAGTAAAGCCTGGCCAAAGAAAATGATTCACTGAAACACGGTATTCACTTTCAATCTATCCAGTGCCTAACAATGTGAAGGCTGCAGTGGAAGTTAGTTTGAATGTGAAGTGTTGCTATTTCTCCTCAGGCGGTGGACTGTGGCAGATGCCACGCACCTTCGCCCACTCTCCTCCCACACTGGAGCAGCCGTGTACTCGGGGCAGATTCCATGTGCAAGCTGCACTCTGACAGATAAAGAAAATCACATTGACGCAGAGAGGGAAAAATGATGAGCTTCTCCAAGTGACTTAGCTCTGAATATTAGCGCTGGGTTAAATGAGTCTGAAAACCCTATTCACCAAGCATGGAATGAACAGTTGTGATGGTTCCGGTCATATCCATCACAGATTTGGTGTTTTTTTTTCTTGGTGACGTTTGTGTACGTTTTCATAGATATTTTGTGTCTCAGTGGATTGTTCGTTAAGCTGACAGCCATTTATAGAACGCTGCCATGAAGGGTTCTTGAAACACGACGTGGGTGAGGGTGTGAGTCTACGGTCTTGCATATACAGCTGTAAATCTGGTGCACTTACCTCGGCTCCATGCTGTTCCACTTGAGCAGTTTCTTTCAGCGTTTCACTGCCATTTCAGAGGATGGAAAGGGACTTATTAACTTATATGGGATGAGACAATGGGTGTGCGCTTGCTTCATAACACTTCACCAACGCCCTCTGCAAGACAAATGCCGTTAACATTCCATGGTTAAATGTTATTAAAACAATTCAGAGCCAAAGTGCCATTTCATTGGTCAGGCAAACAGCCACACTTTTAGTCAGTTTAGCTATTTTTTCAGGAAAATCAACATATCAGTAATTTAGAGTTGTGCCTGCATATTAAACTGGATAATCTTACTCATTATAATTGTTTCGCCTAAATAACAACTTTAAATTAAGTCTTCTCTTTCTCTGAGAAAAATACCAAGGCTAATTGGAAAAAAAATTGTCTATGGTGACATTTATGTGAAATTATATTATGTAGCTTCTTGTACATTCCATAACATATACAAAGTGAAATATCAATGTTAAAAGAGCGATGTGGGTTGCCATACTAGGTGAGCTGTCAAGCAAGTTTATTATGCCATGAAAACCATGCATAGGCAGCTGTTTATGTGACTGTATAAATGTATTCGTTTACAAATCATGCACTATGATACAAACAATTTTTAGGTTATGACACAGCAATGAAATATTAAAAACATCTTTATTCGTTGGTAATCTGGCACTGTAATCACGTGTGTGTAAATGAATAAATGTTGTTGTTGTATTACTATCACTTCAGTAAAGGTATGTAAAAAATGCTTTTGGAGTTGTGCATAAGTGTAGGTAGAGGCACATTTTTCTAGTAGTTTGCAAAAAAACCCCAAAAAGAATATCAACAAAGGTAGAGATTTCAATATGAACGAAAACATTTCTCCATGAAGAATTCTTCCTATAACCAAACAATTTATGAGGCTATGTTAACAAATTTTATAGCCCTATGTATTCTTGAATCATTGAATCTTGTTCATTTAGCATTTTTTGGAATAATGTTAATTGCAAAAAAAAAAATATTTTTGAAATAATACACAGAAAATTCTACAGAAAAATATTAGTAAGCTTTCGAAAAAAATTATAGCCTTCAAATTTCTGCTTTTAATGATTTTTAAATGATCCTCATTCAACATTATAAGTGGCTCGCCATTACATTGCTTTCCCCTTTTTTCCTTCTCTTTATTTAAGGATATCTTTCTTTTGCTAATCAACGTTACTGCACATGCTGTGGATTGAGATTAATTTGCATTGAATCCAAAAATTCCTTCATTTTAAAAACTCCAATAAGTGTCCAAATTATAAAAAAGCAATCTCTGAGCAATAAAAGTTTTCTCTGGGCAGCCTTGGACTATCCAGATAGTGTCTATGCACTGTCTATAAATTGCTATACCTCTCTGCTGTCCATTTTCTCCTCATGCCTCCCAGCATTAGGCCATCAGCCAGGTCTCTGAGCCTCGAAGGCAGACAGGTACACTCCTCACCTGCCCATCTGCAGCACTCACCTACAGCCGAACATCAGATAAAAAGGCACTCTGCATTATTAATCAGGGAGTGTAGGGAGAGATAGAGTAAGGGGAAGAGAGAGTGAGATAACAAAGTGAGCAAGGCCAGCCGCACTTCTGCCTGAAATGTGACACTACGCCTAGCAGACACGCACCATGGAGCCAAAAACACCCGCAGACTTTTCCTTCTCCTTTGTTTTCTAATTCTGTCTGCAATGAAAAAAGAGAAACTGGAGCAACAATCCCAGCCACTCCACCCTGCCAAAACCACAGGGAGATCAATACAAAACATCTGGGGATGAAGTGGACAGGGCAGCTTTTGTTTGCTGGGATCGAATCTAGTGAAATGAAGTCTTGCCGGATCTGCCCAGCTATGGTTTAGGTTGCCAGGTGTAACGATCACCTAATGTTATTTAATGTTTATGACACAAATGTCTTTGTGCCTTTAAACCCGTATGTTATAGTGCTGTAAGCGTGCATAGAAGAGATGGTCACTCTACGGCTGACTAAGTCCCCTCATCACCGCAACTATCCTTGTTTGCTTTATTACGTGTTTTGACCTGTTTTGTACTCTCTCTTTAACGTGTGTGACAAGAGTCTGCCACAGGGGTTACACAGGGAGAGAAAGGTAAGGTGTTCGCTTTACTGAGGGAATCAGAGAGAAAAAAAGGGGTAACTCAATTCCTCTCAAAGGCAATGGACTGGCATTTTAGTCCGTTCAGGAGATTTCAAAGCAGTGTTGAAATACATTGGAATAAGTAAATAAATAAGTTTAAAACACTATTATAACATTTGAGGGGGCTCAAAGGTAACAATCAGAGACAGAGTGCAAAGGGCAAGCAAATAGGGTGGGAAAATATTGCTGGATACAAATAGAGATTTAAAAGAGACTTTGAATGACTTGATATTGAATACCAAACTTGCTTAATGGTTAACAGACATTTTTGCACAGGAATGAAATCGATAACACCAATGGGACTCAACAATAAGGATGGTCCACACACCCAGGACCAGTGCGTGAGAAAGTCTGATGAAGCAATCACTTGCACTTTCAAACCAATGCTATGTAGCCTCTAAGACTTTTGCTTGTATCCATTTTTATGCCTCGCAAATGTAAACATTTACTTTTGCATTCTTGTTTTGAAGTTCTGTTGATTTGCCACAGGATGTGTTAAAAATTACAGACCAGTTAGTAATGCCTGGCATTGTGTGCGAAGCAAATAAAGAGATGCAGATGTTTCTTTTTTTAATTAGTTTAATCAGTCCTTGGCCTGTGTTTCTTTTGACTGTATCTCACAATACAGAATAAAAGAACAGTTGCTACTTTCATTTTTGACGAAAAAAAAAAAAAATCTTTACATTTCAATAAAATATAAATAGCTAAAAACTAAATATTATCGTTTATTTGTAGTAGGGCCACTGGAAGTATTGTTAGGGCAAATACAAAAAAGAACCATTGACCTTCACCAGCAAAAAAAAAAAAGACCTGACCAAGATGGGTGTCTTTTTACAGATATTAAATCTCTTAAAGATGGGTGTGTTGAAATTGCATTCCCGGTTGATACTGACCCCTGTTGCCCGCTGTTTTTTTCCTACTCCTCCTGGTTGCCTGCAGTCCTATAGCTCACTGATCTCTCAGTGGACTGCCGGGGCCCTAGGCACAATCATTACACTTCCAAGATGCATTGGTGCCCCTTTGCCAGGGTGCCCCCCCTCTGATGATGGTATTTACGAAAGAGGACATTAGGCGTTCCACTTCAAGGACAATAGTGAGCACCGAGGATGTTTTAGCTTACATTAATGCATGTACCAATACAGTACCCTCCCAGTCATGCTGACATTAGCATGTAAATGGATCCATTAATTGCTCTAAAAATATTACTCAGGGAGCTAGGTGGCATTTTTAATGAAGGAGTCTTTTATATCAAAGTTTGTGCCTGCTTTTAAAATGGCCTTAACATTGGGAGAGATCAAATGTTCCATGAAAAAGCAAAGCACAATGTTTGACTAGGAAAATAGCTCTTCAGAGGAACTTTTAATGTGAATGAATGAATCACTACAAAATAGCACATTAGGAAAAAGCAGCATTACTAAACACAATGGGCCGCGCTTGAGAGTGCAGTGTGACTCAACCTCTAGACAGTGGCCTTGTCCACTTCTGCGGTTGCAGCATATGCTAATCCAATGCGCACTATACAATCACATTCTCAGAAAGTTCATTACTACAAACCCATTAGGTTCAATGGCAAGACCCTCATTCTCAATATCCCTCTGAAAGTGCTAGTGCATGCTGGACTGTACAAGAGCTGCATGCTACGTGTGGAAGACTGAAAGTCAAGGTAACGAACCCTTTGACTGCCGCAGAGCTATAGTTGCAGGAAAACTAATTGGTAGAGAGCAGCAGGGCACTCATTTGAACACGCTGCTGGGTAAATGTAGTGCAATCGGCTGTGAAGGGTAAATCAATGCCCTGCAACGACAGAGCCCATGCAAGTTCTAACAAGGATCCTATTGATTATGAGAGCAACACCTAGAGTGTTTGCAATAAATGGACTACATAGAGGGCTCCAAGTATAAGACGAACACAGAGAATGAGAGAGCGGCACAATGAGCGACACATTGAGCTGTGGTGCTACTAGTATAGGTCATGATTCTCTTCTTCTCTCAATAAGTACAGGCATTATTCAAATTGAGAGGAATGTTAAAGCTGCTCTTTTCTGTTGTGGTCTTTCTGTAACTCAAACAGTAGGGCATGGAATTAGCAACACCACCAGGGTCATGAGTTTGATTCCAAGGTAAAGCAAAAGCAAGCAAGCAAACAAACAAAAAAGTAAATGTGTAACTTGAATGAAACTCAAGTTGTTTTGCATTAAGTGGATACCAAATTTATATGTAAAAAAATAAAAATAAAAATGATCCCGGGTCTTCTTTTACAGGCTACCTCTCGACACAATCCCATCTTACGCTTACATATAATAACTACATCCTCCTCAAAGTATACAAAATAAAATAAAATCATAAATTAACACATTGTGGGAATTTTACTACAATAATCTATATTAATCTTAATCCCAAGTAAATTACGGGATTTAGGTGTGGTTTGTAACTCTGCCCACTAAATGGAAAAGGTGGGAGACAATATTTAAGCTGCGTACTCGTATTTTCTGTGGCCTGTTTACAAATAGAACGTATGCCTTATTCTACAGTGAGTCTGTTCTTTTTAATGAATCGCTCAAACAATCGGAATCGGTTCTGGAATCATTCGAATGAATCAGTCACCACGCAGTTGTTGGCGCAGTTTTTCAGACTAACATCAAAGAATAACAGCAAAAATAACGTCACAAATAAGAAACAACCAACAATCGTCTGAAACAACTACATCCTGACTTTTGTTAGCGTGCAGCTTCCGTACTGAAGGTAAAGCACAGAATATCAAAACACCAGCGCTATGTGAATGCATCTTACTAAGACCTTTGCGTGAAGATGTTGTGGGGCTTTTACCTCGGCGTAGGCTACCACGAAAATATTACCGTTACAGAATTAAGTTGTAATAAAAGTCCCTAAGTATTTGTCACCTTGTGTTATTCAAAGTCCCCACCCCCTATAAACTGTATCTGCATAAGCCAAAGACAGTACACTTAATATGGTATTGTGAAATTTGTACAAATTAACGAACTGTTTTTTTTTTTATTGTATTTTTCTGTATTTTAAAATGTATTTTATGCCTGTAATGGCCGCAGACATCAGTCCAAATTTTTTTTTAGCTTTAATAATAATTGGCATCAATAAATAATTTAGCAGCAAATCAGCATAGGAATCATTAAAAAACACTGAAGTAAGCAGAAAATGTAGCTTTTACGTCATAAAAAAAAAATAGTTAAATTGCTTTAAAAAGTTAAAATAGAGGCCAGTTCTTTTAAAATGCAATAGGATTTTGCAATGCTACTGTTTTTAGTATATTTTTGATTAAATAAATGCAACCGTAAGAGACTTCAAAAATATAATAACATTCATTTAGGTGTTATATAGTCATGTATTGAATGCATGAATAATTTTTTTTTTTTGGTTAATGTGGATTTGATTGTTTGTTAGGGCTGAATGAGTTTCTCTGAAACTGTTTGCCATACATTCTTATTTCTGTGGGTGTGTGTCTTGTCTTGTGTGCCAAATGTGACAGGAGCACCCAGTGGTGCCCAGGAGCGGTATGATAGGGTTTATCGTCGAGCTCTTGTATGTTCATCAGTCTCTATTGCGTTTTGCAAGTGCAGTGTATGCTTTGCCTAAAAAATAAAGAGTAAAAAAATGATTGGCGGTAGAGTTGTGAGAGTGCATGAATGAGCGCTCGATCTGCTTCCGCCATCTGCCTCTCAGTTCGTGCTTCAACCGGGGTGTCCCCACGGGACATGTGTGGTGGATAAGTTATTCAATTAGAGGTGCATTATTGGGTCGACCACATCAGTGCTCTGAGTTGATGATGTTGTGATTACCCTGGTCTGTATTCCTCTGCCCCACCACAGTATAGTACATCCTGCTTCAGAGAAAGGAGGGAGGACATGGAAGAGAGAGAAAGGATGGGATGGAGAGCCAGTGAAGGAAGAGGGGGAGGGAGGGAGACATGGATAGAGGGAAATGGAGGTCTATCAGAAATGCCTGACTGGTTTCAAATGAACCTCCTAACCACCTCGGTCCCTAGCCACATTCAGCCGCTCTGATTGACGGTGGGGGCCGGCAGCAGTTTGCTGCCACTTTATCAGACTGTAATATTCCTGCCTTTCCCTATCCAAAATACATTCAGGTTTGAGGAGTACTTTGGATCATTGTTGCCGAAGATTTCTTGACAGTTATATGCGATATGTCACCTACGAAACGTTTTATTTTTTGTATTTTCTACTTTGACGTTTGTTCCTTTGTCATTTTGGATCAGCAATGTCACATCTGAGTAACCCAGGGGAAATTTTTATCGCTCAGAGGGGTTCCTCTTTAAGGGCTCAGGAGACTTAATCCAGCTCTTGGTTGGATTTCTTTTAAGTGTCATGTATGTCTCTAAAAAAAACTAAAATAGTCTCAAATGTGAAATAAATAAATCCACAAATAAAATTTATGTGAAAATCACAATTCAGATAATTTTGTCTTTAAAGATTTTGTTAACAAATGTTTGAGCCGTTTTGAAGTCTCTGACTTTTGATTGCAGATGTATCTTACTGAATCAGAGCAGCGTTTGTGACATTGTGTTCTGTGTATCATTGATATATCGGTGTTTGAAAGTCATTGTTGATGTTTTTGATTTTACTAGGGTCTTTTTTAGGGGATGTAAGCAAAAGACTCAGTTTGCAATTAATTCAATTTCGTTTATTGTTAGGAAAAACAGTTATAGATCCTATTTGTAATTTTTTTCCCTTATGGGGTTGCAGGATCGGGCTGGAAATCAATAGTCTCACATTTGTTTTAAGAATGTCTCAGGAGAACATTAGGAGCAACAAGAGCTCTTAACCGCAGATTTTATTGTTCAGAGGTTGCTATTTCAGCGCTCAGGAGATCTAATTTATATTTATACAGTTTAAAACATGTGGGACAAATGTTTACATATAGAATGAGTATAAAAATGCAAAAATAACGTAAATATCAAAGCTTAGATAACTTTGTCTTTTGGGTTTGATAACAAATGTTAATTTTGGAATCTCAAACATTTAGATTAAGCAGGCCTTATTTGTGAGTTTTCTGTCTTTTGGCTATCATATCGTGTGAAAATGGGACTAATGTTTTTATAAACCTTTGGTTTAATAGCTCAGAGGATTCTCTGTCAGGGCTCAGTTATGTTCATTTTAATTATTAAAAAATGTTTCTCTCAAAATTCCTTAGCATGTGCTAAAATAGACAAATGTTTGCATTCATGTAATTTGCATGCATTAGAGCATTAAAAATATAAATAAACACAAACAACTAAATATATTAACAATTATATTTCATTCACATTTCAAAATGGTGATGAATGGGTTTTCAATGTACAATGTATCTATAAACTAAATCTAATTTGCATATTAATGTGTTTTTGGGGCAACATGTAGTGAAAAAAGAAGTGTAATAATGTGAGTAATTATTGACCAGATTTTCATATTAATAAATAGTATTTAATAGAATACTGAAATGTAATTTCTCTTCATATTCATTTGTTACGTCTCCCAAATTGCATAATAAACATGCTTTTAGTCCCAGTGTCCTCATGTGAGGAAATCAACGTCCTGTTTCGTAACAGAAAGTCATATTTTGATCTGAAACCACATAACAACTGAGATGTTGATTTATGACACACAATTAAAAAATAATAGTTCTAAAATATATTGTAATTATAATCATATTTCCAAAAGAGTGTCACTAAATTAATTTAGACATTTTTGAAGACCAAGGAGAGGAAGTGATCTTAAAGAAACATCAAATCATTTTATATGTATCTCTGAAAAGCCCTGAATGCGCTCTTTACAGGACATCCAGACTTAATATTATGTCCACATACAGTATGAGGAAGAAGAGTCGTAGACATTAAACATATTACAGAAAAGCATGCTTAATTCTTTTCCCTTATACACCAACAACTGGTTAATCACATGACCAACACTTTCAATCACACACTAGACACTGATAAAGTACAATCAACTAACACTCCACTTTCAAAAAATATACATGTGGCCTTTACATCTGGTACAGTGCAACTCAAAATGTACTCTTTGTAAAGAGGGAAAGATTTTGCAGTGTTATAAAAGGAAGTAATAATGGCAAGTTGGCAACTCGTAATAACTTTAAAAGGATATAGTTTACCTTATTGCAAAACATGACACCTTTGTAGCGTAAGGTTTGAAGTTAAGTGCCACGTTTGTGTTATTAATGGTTTAGTAGAACATCAGAGCCAATCAGAGCACTAAGCACTGGTCATTTCTGTTCAGGATACACTCAGACCGCCACATACCCAGGTGACAGCGAGGACATGAGGCTGGACACTCTCTCTCCCTCTGTGCATATAAGCGTGTCGAGAAGCTTCAGAGGGTTATGGCGAGCTCCTGCCAGGAAAGGCTGGCTCTGGTTCCCACAGCCAGTCCCCAGATGCCCAGAGCGAAGAGGGCAGGGTGCCTCATCTGCTGTGCAGAGAATACAAATAGGTCAGTCAGTGTTGTAGAGGAGGGGCAGCCCTGGTCAGGAAGCCCTGCCAGATAAATTCCTCCATCAGACTTGATGGTGAGGGCCATCTGCTGCAAATGTGGGGGAAGTCAAGAACGAGGTTCAACGAGGAGGGCGATGTCTCCTGTTAGCCTATCACACAGGAAGGGAGGAGGCTGGGTGGGTGGTAGTGAGAAAGACGAGTAAGGGAGTTTGTGAGCAAGGTGCACATGTGTCACTTAAACAGTTAGAGCGCTGTGACGTTCGAAAGATACTCCATCGTTCAGAGATCTCACAGAAAAGCAAGCTAAATAATAGGCAATTTAGAGAAAAGGATCATGGGTTTTTCAGAATAGTGTGAATAATTGAGGTATACACACGCTAAACCACGCTTGAAGATAATTAAACTTAGAGGTGGGCGAAACGGGTAGAATGATGTCATGGCTTGCAAGTGATCCAGTGTTTTTAGGCTTGTAAAGCTAAGTCATACGTAACTTGATGAAACACGTTGCTTGTGCTTTCTCTGCTATTGTTTTAATATGATATTTTTGCATTTTTAGATGATCTACGAATGATCAATTTCGAAGGAAATGTGATTGCGCATAGTTAGTCTGATGCTAAATGATGCTGGCTTAGGATCAGTGGGCAATGCAAAAATGTGGTTTTCCTTTAAGATGTCATACTTCATGTAGCAGCATGATGATTTGTTTTTGGGTGTTGCCATGGCTATTCCAGTTGCAGTATATTAGGAACCAGAAATTGAAGCTATTCAGAAAGTTAAAATGAGCTTGTGTGAGAGTAACTAAGATAATTATTAGATAACTAACAAAATATAAAGAAATAAAAGAAAAAAAAAAGTAGTTTAAAACGAAAATGCTTTGAAACACTATTATTTATTTATTTATTTTGTCATTGTGATATCAGGACAGTGGTACCATTCTGACATGTTTGTATTAATTAATATGTAATGATATAAAGATATATTTATTTACAATAACCAAAAATACATTGTATCGGTCAAAATGATCGATTTTTCTTTTATTCTAAAAATTATTAGTATAGAGTAAAGTAAAGATGATGTTCCATGAAGATATTTTTTACATGTCCAACAGGAAATATAATAAAACATTGCTAATTGCATTGCTAAGAACTTAATTTTGAGCAATTTAAAGACGATACTCTAAAAAAAATGTGGACCTTCAGATTCCATATTTTCAAAAAGTATCTTGGCCAAATATGCACCTATCCCAAATATTGGCTTTCAGATGATGTATGAATATCAGTTTCCAAAAATGTACCCCTTTTACTGCTTTTGTGGTCCAAGGTCAAGTATTTGAGTCACTTTTAAGAACACATCTCGAAGCACCACAATACAGTCTCCCGCATCTAACTCACTCGATTCAACTTCTCAGCTCAAAAATAGAGACTTTAAAATCTTAAGCATGCCAGGAAAGGTAAAGAGTTGTGAGTGTATACAATGCTTGTCAGATCCACGCCACGTTCAACAGCGGCAGCTCTTAAAGTAATAGCAGCCAATATAATCTAATAACCCATTCGTTGTGATGTTGGTTAATGAATAAAAAAAAAAGAAAATCAAAAATCCTTGTAGTTTTAAGAATTATATTTAATTTAGAGTTTATTGTTAGAATAACTTCTATTTTGTACTTGCTCAAGGGCACATTGCGATTAATTTAAGAAAAAATAGTTTAGTTTTTTTGTGTATATAAAAATAGGCACTTGAAGTACATTTTTAATGTATTTCATAGACCAAAAAAAGTGAGTATCATGTCATTGATCCAAAATGACTTTGTATGAGATCTTAAATAAATGCTTTTGCCAAGAAAGAGCTTGTGGAAAAAGATTTTTAAGGCTTACCCTAACAATATCCTCATAAACTCACTGTTCTTGTGTGAGTGGGAAGCCTTACGTCCAGTTTTGGATCGCTCTCGTGGAAATTCCTGATACGACAAATTGTGTTTAATCAAAATGTAAAAATAGAAATGGTTTTGTTGTGATGTAATCTAATTGTAATATTCTTTACAGCAATTGACCCCAGGCTTGCACCTCTTTGAGTGTTTGATTTACATTGGCAATAAATCAAATCCCAGTCCCGATTAAGTTCAGTAAAATCCAACTAAAAATAAGCAGCTTCGAGTGACTTGCTCTGGTCAGTATCATAAAGTCAAAACAGCCTTCACCAATATGAGACATTCCAGGGTTTTACAGTGATATCGGTTTTCCTGTTTTACACCCGTGCCGAGTTAAAGACACAAAAAGCTGATGAAAATACAGGAAATATACCCAGTCAGAGTCAAGGGTTTTGTGGCTTGTGGAATTCTAACCCTTGCCAAAATGTAAATATACATGATCTGGATTATAAGGTTTGGCTCATACGCTATGCAAGACATTTTGTATAAATAATAATGTGCGCAGAACGCTGCAAGCATGCATGTGGAGCAGTCCCTCCTGATTGTAAATATGTAGTGTTTGAGTAAACATCCTTCACTCAGGGCTATTGAGTTGAGGTGTTTGCTGAAAGATAAAGCTTGTCTGCACTTCTCGTTAAAGTTAGATGTTTGCATCCGACCGAAGAATGTTTGAACCTTCCCTAATGTTAACGCAGAATGCTTGTGCTCATAATTACCCCTAACTCTTCTGACAAATGCATTTCTTGTCATTTCTCTTCCAATTTCCCACTTGCAACATAAATTAATCATATTACAATTGAACGAGCTGTCTGCTTAATATGCTCGTTTTTTTCCCCTCCATTTCACCGTTGCTTTGCAACACATCCGTCTCTATGATTATTTCAACTGGTGCCAGCAAATGACTGTGACCTCTTTAATTTGGCCTGTGATGAGGGCCCCTCCAATTCTCCACAGTCCCCTTTTAAAGCACAAAAAAGTAGAGAGTGAAAGCAATGTTGTTGCCATGGCTACCTGCTGGCAGCCTCCTCCGTGTACCGAAAGCCCCCACAATGAACAGCACTGGCTGTTCCCAACCCTGAGCCTGGGTGGGAGGGGTGGAGCTGCTTGGAAACAAGGGGAGGTCTCTCTTCAACTAAACCAAGGCTGCTGGCTGGGGAAAGAGCAACAAAAGGTTCAACACAAACCCAATGCTCTCCTTGTGTCCATGTGGCTGGGTGATGGGTGCGCTCTGTGTACAGTATTAGGCCCTTCAGATGAGGCCAGGGGCTGTTATCGTTCCTTATGAGGAATTGATTAGCATTACATTTGCATTCAACTCCGCTGAAGCTAAATGAATCCTTATTAAAATTGCCCTTAAAGCAAATATAGTTGAACTGTGGTATTTGTGTTAAAGCAGCAGGTAAAGTGTAAAGCTTGGAATAAAATTCAAATGTTATATTAAAATGCGTCTGCAGTTAGTGTTACCAAAATAGTGTCTTTTCTAAAACTTACTGTAAATACATAGGCATCTGACTTCTAAGGTAGCATCCTAACTTTCCTGTGACTAATTTGAAATGCTGTACATAGGCAGCAAATCTACCAATAGCACAGGAAAAACACCTCACATTTGACTTCAGTAGAGTTTTATGTTAGCATGTTGCTAAGCTAATAGTGTGATATTCTAAAACATTTTATAATGGGCAATATGGGATTTTAGTGAAACTTGGCTATCTGTATTCAGCAGATATGTTTTTTTAAATTGAGGCTACAAAACACAGAAATAGACAGAAATAGACTCTTAGATTTTGTTTCTGCCCTTGCTTGACCTAATCTTGAGTGCAGAGTATAGAAAAATGAGAAAGTTTGATCTATAGTCTTATACTGTATGTCCTGGAGCTGTCATATCATTTTAACACAGAGAAAAAGTACCCATTGTTTATTTACATACTCTACTGACATGGTAACAATGCAATGCTAGGTAAAAATCGTCACTTATTTTGGCACTTTTATTGTTTAGAGAATTTTTATGTGCAAAATCCAACAGGAATCCATATGATCTGGAATTTCACCTTAGGGCAAAAGATTTGGCAATGGGTTCTAGTTGGTCACATTGGCTCTCCACGTTTCCAGCAGAGGGCTGCTTGGTATTAAGGTTAATTCTGTGGGAGCTGTGTTTCATACATTGTTACACTATTGACACAAGGTAAAAATTAAAAAATTTTGCCCGTGAAAATTCATCCTGACCGTACATTTGATATTCAATAAAACATGTTTCTCTCACTTCAGTTGCCATCTTGGACTTTTAAGTCTGTTGCAGTGCATTCTGAAAAAGCCATTTTTATGGAGAACGTAAGCTATCCTGTCTTAGAATGTGACTAAAACATGGTATCTTGGGAGGCACAATTACATTGTTTACCTTTTAGAAAGGTAAAGGCAGTGAGCATTACTGTGATGCCTTAAAAGGCTGCTTCATGGACAATTCAATCGGAACAAAGCATTTACCTCAACCCTTTCTATCTACCTGTGAAATTCACAAAATGTAGAGGAAAATGTGTGAATGACTGTATAATTATTTATTAATGAAGTCAGGTAGTCGTATCTACGCCCATCGCTCATGCTCAGGTGACTTTGGTAGCAGTTTGCTGGGGGTTAAATGTCAGCCCCGCCTTTGCAAAGTCAGACCCAGTGAGGGAAAATGATCCAGGTAATGGATCTGAGCGGAGATCACATAATACCCAGCCTGCAGTCTGAGAACACATCGCTCTCGCTTGATACTTTCACAGCTGTCCTTTACAAAGCTCCGTTTCTCCAGTAGTTTTGTGTGTGTGTTTGTGCATGTCCACAATCATCAGCAGCGATCTATATGTTTTTGTTTGAGTTTGTGTGTGCCGGTGTTGGCAGTTGCCCACAGAGTGCACACTCTGCAGATGCAGTTACTATTGGACACAGAAGAGGTAGCGGTGGTGTTTAAGCAGCCGCCCCCGCTCCTGCCCCTGCCTCAGCTTCTGCCCCGCGGTGATGTGCTGACCTTGGCCACTGCACATAGATGCAGACCCGATTCAGACCCTGCAGCCACACCAGCCAGAGCCCCGTCTTTATAGCCAGGGTCTGTGCAGGTGGACACACACACACAAACACACACACTGCCTCCTGAAGAGCCCTGGCCCCCGAGCATGCACATGTCATGTGCTTCTGAACTCTACACTGAAGAACGTTTACTGGAATAATACACTTGTTAGCCAGAAAAAGGCTGACTGGTTCAGCACAGATTATTTAATTCGTCTTTATACTAGTAAAAGAAATAAAACCATTGACCGAAGTCCCTGATATTGTTTTTACAGCCCTTCTGTGCTCTGTGGTCCTTTTTTGGCTTTTAAAAATGGATGGAAATTTCACTGAAAACATTACTGGATTTTATGAAAAAAAAAAGAGTACTAGGGTAGTTGCCAGGCCATTGCTATGTGGTTGCTAAGGTGTCATGTATGGTTGCTAGGCTGTTCTGGGAGGTTGCTAAGTGGACCAAGTCAAAAAAGGCACAAGTCTCTATGATTTTCTGGTCCCTAGATATGGCTCAGCTCCCCCCTTCAGTGTAAGTGTGCAAGATTTTTTCGCTTGAATTATCTTCTGACAGGCTAAAATCATGCATCCGATTATAAAAAAAAAAAAAAAAAGCTGTACACCTCTGTTTTAAACACTGCTTAATTTGAAGCATCATTTAAATTGCATTACCCTCTCATAGCTCGAAAGATGAAGTGAGCAATAATAATGCTGGCCTCAACTATTTCAAAATGTATGTACATGTATTTGTTATAGAGCCTAAAAACATGAATTTTCAGACATTTGAGACTAAGCTCGAGCTGAATTGGCGTGTGACTGAGGTAACACAGGGTTCCTCCCATTATTGTAGCAAACCATTTATCACACTAAAGAGATCACAGCCTATACAAATGAAGTGACCAGACAACATGGAGGAACACCCTGTCACTACAGACTTGTGTTTCTCAGATCCTCTGGCTGATTTGAGCTGTGGACCTCTGAGTACAACATCACCCTCAAAATTCACATATTGTTTTAATAACTGAAGCAAACCAGATACTTTGTTGTATTTGTATTAAACTGAAACTGCTTATTCTCAATTACCTACATCTTATGTTGCACAGATGATGGATCATACAATAAAAACATCATTTTGGAATTTTTGGAATAAGTTATATGAATAATAGGTATAATGGTACTTTTTAATTAGCATTTTTCTCATATATTTCATGTCTATCGTGCTACTTTTTTCACTTTGAATCTCTTTGTGATTGATTTAAGTTTGATTTGAGTTACAATTGTCAATATAAATTCTCTACAGCTATAAAGGACGTGCACATAAAGTTGTGATATTTATATTCCAGTCAAATTTGACAGTGAAATGCTGTGAAGTAATCCCTTTTCTTTTTCTGTGCAGAACGTGCAGGGCAGACAGCGGTGAGTTACCCAGCGGGAGACGCATTTATTGCCCAGCGACCGGGTCTCTCATGCAGCCGGGAAAGCTGTATGGCTAATGCGCCATCAACACATTTCCCAGCTTCAGTGCTCTGCCGTAGATCGCTAAGTACTTTGTTTATTGATGGCCCACCATTGCTTTCATCAAACTCTAGTTCTTCACGCTTGGACATTAAGAGTTATTGTTTTGCTTAGTTTTTAAGTTTTTCTTTTCTTTGCAGTTGGTTAAAATGTTAAAAGGTTTCACAATGCGAAATCTCCCATGCCGTTTGAATCTTAAAATTGAATGTGTAAATGTGAATTTTTTTAAGCCGTGTGGACCAGGGGCAGTCATGGTTACATTCACGTCTATTGTACGGAAAAGAGCAGCTTGGGTAGTCTGCTAAACATCTCCTTTTGTGTTTCACACAAGAGACAAGTCATACAGGTTTGAGCATGATGAGAATGAATATACTGATAAACTATCCCTTTAAAATGGACCCTGTAGACATGTCCTTTCTATTGCCGAAATAGATCAGGACTGCTGGAGGGATGACAGTCACGTCTATACTTTGGAGCAGGCAGATGGGAGCAAATTCTTTGTTAGCATGTAATTTACGGCTGAAGTGTAAATGTGTAAGTATTGGCCTTCCTGGGTTTGGTTAATCTTATCACCTTACACCAACTGTTTGCCTGCTGTGTAGTTAACCGTGGTAAACACGGACATTGGAGGCCACCTAATCGCCTTGGGTCCTTTCCGTGCCACAGCTGTAATCAAGGGTGTTCACTCTTTTTCTGTCTTCCTTTCTCTCTCTCCTCTTTGCAGGGGAGCTAAGATGGGGCCATGTTCCCTGGCAGAGTTCCATACACGGCTCACCCTCCCACTGAAACGCCTGATTCCAGTTCAGCCCTTTACAAGACATGCCAGGACCCTTTGTGTGCCAGGCTGGGCTGGGTGTGCGGGCAGAGCGGGACTGCTTCCTCGAGATGTCATTATTGCTGGGGAAATTGCCACTCTTGTCAGAAGCTGCAGCTGGGTGGTATAGCATTTCATAAAGAAGCATCAGGGCTAATCAGCATTAAAAGCATCAGCAGAGTGGTATTTCAATGGCCATTTTGTCACACGGAAGAATACGAGTCTTTGTTTTCTCCCGTGTAATTCACAATGATGATCTGGTATTGATACATCGTATAATTATCACACAGTTACAGAGGATGTGGGTTCTCCTTTGCTGGAATCAATATTACATAATTCTTTTTAGATCTCATCTGTATGTCTTGCATGCCAAAATGTTTAATATGTTACACCTCAGTAGTTAAAATCAATATATATTAGGCATACCACTGCATAGTCCAAAATTGAAATTTAATTTTAGATATGAAGTTCTTGATTTTCAATAGATACATCTTTCCAACTATCCAATTCCAACATAAATAGGGCAGGACAGTGTTAAGTAAGTCTAATATGGACAGTATTCTTCAAATCACTGTCAAGCCCATCAGCATGTGTTTGTGCAGAACACAAAGTCTATCAGAGATGCAAATTAGCTCTGTTTCCTATACATTAACTAGGATTCCCAGAAGAGCAAATCTACATCTTAGCTGCCTCTTCAACAAACCATGGTTGAGCTTTCAAAACATTCCCCCTTGCATGCTTACATGCACAGAAATAAAAGGGTTCTGTTGAATTTTAGGAGAGATGCATTCGTAATCTAAAGGAGAGCACTGTGTGATGACTAATAGAAATTGAGCCAATTAAGAGCTGTGTGGCTGGCATTTTATTTTATTATATTTACGTTCTGAGCAGACGGTTTCTTACTGAAAACGCAGACACAAAATGTTTCATGGTATTTATTTGTACATGTCTATAGACAATTAGGGTAGAATAATAAACCAAAATTTGTATATGTTTTCAATTTGGGATAAATATTACAGAATTATCAAAATATATTTTTTTTAAATTAACAAAAATGTTTATATTCTTTCCTCCTTTAAGCTTTTTTAATAGTCATAGATTGTAAACTTACATAAAGTAGGGCACTTTTTGTGAGGAAATATACCTACTCTCTTTCTCTCTCTCCATCTCTCTCTCTCTTTCTCTCTCTTCCCCTTTAAACGGGGAGGTACTCTAGCGTTTCTCCGCTGCCTGGGCTCAGAGACATGTCGGAAACCTCCCACGAGGGGCCCCGTGTAATTCGATGCATGCTGTTAAAGCTTAGAGTATATTGTCTTCTCTTGCTTATGAAGCCTCCACCCACCGGCCCACCCTACATTTAGCGGATCATGTGACCGTGGTAAGTCATTTGCAAGTACAACAGTTCTCTGTGAGCTCCCATTCATTTCCTGAGAACTGCCCTGAGCAGCTGAGGGGAGGGAGTCACACACATACACACACACACAGAGAGAGAGAGAGAGAGAGAGAGAGAGAGAGAGACAGACAGAGAGGACTGTATAAGGAAGACAGTTTCTGTCGCTCTGCAGCTCCTGGTCAGGTCTGTGTATATTTCTTCTCTTTTGCTTTTTTTCCTCACTGTTCTTTTTTTCTTTTCTTCTTTGAATGCCTCTGTCTTGCTTGCTTGTCTCTGCTCTGTGCATCTTGTTCAGCTGTCACTGTAGTCTTACTCCAAATGACAAGTCTGATGCTGTCCAGCCAATTGCACAATGCAGGTGGCTAAAGATGGGAAATATAAGCTTGATGTCATTGTTTTTTCAGTTTGAAATCTATATTGAATGCTATACGCAACTGAAATGTGGCATAAACTGATTTGAAGTGTCTCAACAGAGTTCACAAAGTATGTAAAGGATTTAATATAGGTTGTTTAGTGAGATTGAGTTGTTTTTTTAAACGGGCAAAGTGTTTTTTTCTGGGTTAAATATTGACACGCTCCGAGAAAAGTGTGTGCGAGGGAAGGGAGGCAGAGGTCTCTAAGCGGCCACTGTTCCTCTCTCGAAAAAGTTTGATCCCCCTAGTTTGGCATGCATGCATGAGCGCAAGTGAGCGCGAGCGCGTATGCGTGCGTTTGCCGATGGCACGTGCATCTCCGAAGCGATGACAGGCTTCCCGGTGAGTGGAGTTACTGCGGTGACAAACTGGGGTAGGAATAAGAGACTCAAGTGGCGGGGGAAGGACAGCGAGGGGGCGGGAGGCAAGCGTTTGTATGTGTGCGCCGGGGTGTTGCATGGGTGGTGTTGTGGATGTCATCTGCTCCTCAAGGAACAGTCATTGGTATTGATGGCTGGCTGTCAGTGACGGGCTCCTGGCTTGGTGCGCCGTGTCTGTGGGCTGGCCCGTGGCTGTTCTTTTCAATTACGGCAGACCTGGCCGCAACTGACAGCGAAGGCATTTGTTTCGCGGAGGTCGATGTGCATTTGTGTGTGTGTAACTGTGGGTGGAGGTAGGATCCCCTATGTGTGTGTGTGCGTGTGTACTTTGATACGGTTACTGTTTCCTCATGTGTGTGACTCTACACAGTGCAAATGTTGGTCACTCAGCCTTAAACTGTGAGGCAGCCACTGCTGCTCAAGGCTATTCTGCCAGAGATGAGGTTATTTAATGCTCTTGCTGCGGTTAAGACCCTTGCTAAAGTGAGTATATGTGCTGTCCAAAACACTACTAAATGATACTATTGCTGCTGCCGATACTGTAGTTCATGGTGACCACAATTGGCATTTAGTGGTGGCTCAGTTAGCAATAGTTCCTGTTATTATTCCTCATTTTTATGGTTAGACATTTAAGTGATGCCTCATATCGTGTGGCTTGTTCAGCAGAGTTGTACTAAGTGATCAGATATACGGTGGGGGGAAAAAGCCCTTAGATTTACACTGAATAAAGGATCTTTGAAGGAGCGTGTCTTTGAGGTGGTCTCTCATGTGTCGGGTCAGTAAGTAACCACCTAGCAACCACTCAGAACACCTTAACAACTGCATAGCAACATGCTACAAGCCACTCTTAACGTCCTTAGCAACCGCGACTGAAGCCCTGGCAACCACCCAGAACACCCTAGTGTTGTGTTGGAGAGTTTTGCACAGACGAGCAGGGCTTACATTGCCATAAGATAATCAGATGAATCAGTTTTAACATGTTCAAACTGAATTGATTTGAATTTTAAATTTAGATACATCTTTTTCAAATGTGTTTAATTGGGATTTAAAAAAAAAAAATCTAAATCCGTGTTGTTGTTGTTTTAAAGAAATTAATACTTCTCTTAACCAAGGATGCACTGAATTGATCAAAGACAGGTAAGCATTTGTAATATCACAAAAGATGCATAAATAAAAATGTATTTGAAATACATTTATTTTACGCTAAGTATGTTACAGATTCATTTACATATTTATTTTTGTGCTTAATGCATTTTAAATGTGTGGAAGTAGTGCTAAAGTCCAATTAAAGATAAACTAAAGTATACTTGATTGTGCAAAAGTGGAACTATTACAAGTAAACTTTACATATTGTGTGGTTTAAAGAGTGATTATTCAAAGATCATACAATATTAATCAACAGTGACATTAAAACACATTTTATGCTTATTAAAAAATGTGTATGGAGCACAAGTACTCCATATTTTTTTATATAAGTAAGAGAAATGTCAATTGATTTGAATGCTTATTGCATACTTTACTATAGTATGAAATAAATGTGTTTACAATTTTTTACTTTATTCATCAAAAAAAGTAAAAAATCTTATTTTTAGAAAAATGTAAGGCAGCGCAACTTTTCAATATCGATAATAAAAATGTATGTTTTTGAGCATCAAACCAGCATATTAAAGTGCTTTCTAAAGGGTCATGTGATACTAAAAATTTGGAGCAATGGCTGCTGAAAAAAGTCAGCTTTGCCATTACAGATGGCTTACATTTGAAAATGTATTCAAATATAAAACTGTGATTTTAAATTCTAGTAACATTTCACAACATTACTGATTTCACTGAATTTTTGATCATATAAAAGCAGAGTGGCCAGCATAAAAAACATTGATGCCTCACCAACCCTAAACTTTAGAATTATGTTTACTGATACATATAAAAGCATGTTAGATACACACTGATAAAAATCCAACTTTTAATTTGATTCATTGACTTTGCGAAGTATATTTGTTTGACTCTATAGCCCGTATCAGAAGAGTATTGGATGATTTTATCTGTGGCTCTATCAGACAGATAGAGTGCTCAATAATGGGACCCAATAATCACAGGAGAGCGTGTCTGCTTATCACCTCTGCTTTACGTGGAGCTGAAGGATTCCATTAAAGCGGTCTCTCTAGCCACAAGACTGGGTCCTGCTGGCCATGCGGATGGGGAATTAAAGGTTAGTGCCCTTCTGCTCGGAGGAGCTTCACACAGGTGGGCCGGGGATAGTGAATTATTGATGGGACTCGCCTGAGACTGGACACCTTGCCGAAGGGATTATCTGGGAAATCCTCGAAAGATACCCCCAGAGCTTCGGACCAGGAAGTGGGCTGGATTCCATCCCAAACCGGCCTCATCTGTCCCATGCTCAACCCAGGGGACTCAGAAATGCCCCTGTGGTCTACACAGCTGTCAGCCCCAGCTGATCAAATTCTCAGCTTTGCCCTCAATCCCGCCCTAGTGACAAACAGCTAAAGAGCACAGCACATTGGGAGCGCGGACATGTTGAGTTAATGTTGGGTCTGTCACTGGTCCTGTCTGGCGGCACAGAGGGCGTGTCGTTTTAATGATACCCTTCACTGCACTGATGAATCCAGGTGTGTGTTCTGCATAGCCAGAATAAACTGAATGATGTCTGTGGTGCATAGTATGAAGAATAATTTGTCATTCCTTATTGTATCATGACGTACCGGGGCTAAACATGTGCTTGCACCGGGGTTGGCTTCATGCATGTCAGTGAGTAAACTAAAGCATGTGACAGAGACAGAGTGTGTCCTTCAATTGAATAGTGACTCACAAATGTTTGCAAACGCGGAAAGGAATGTTATGATTGTTGGGTAATGCAGAAGGGATATCGATTCCACTACTTAGTATGTTTACATATTCTTTTTATCTAATGTATTCTGTAGAAGAGTGACAATCTTAGACTATCATAAGTATTTTATTTTATTTTACACCCTAAGGAAATGTATATGAGTTATCATTAGTATTTATGTATCTAATACGTCATGTCCAGACAGTTTTCCTTTTATTTTATTATTATTTATTTACAGTTTCAGTTCTTTTGTTTATTTGATAGACCGTAATAACCTTTATGATTAAAAAAAAAAATCTTTGTCATTAATAATTTTAGGTCATGTACTGTTTTCTGAGATTATCATTAATATTTATTTATTGAACAATTTCAGGACATTTCCGTTTCTTATATAAAATATTCTTAATTACATATTAGATATATAATATTCTAAGAATATCTATATATCTATCTATATATGATTTTATGATTTAAGAAAAGTGCATTACAAATAAATCACATTATTATTTTTATTATCATTACTATAAGTGATTAAAAATACATTAATTATAAATTAATAAAAATGTAAATAAATGAAATGTATTTATTTATCTATGCAATTTATGTAAATTTGATTTCAGGTCATTTTTTAAATATATGTTTCAAGGAACATATTATATATTTGCTGAATGTTTTTTTAGAAAGTGGACAGTCACAATCATTCTTTAACAGTGTCTGTGATTAGTGGCCATACAATAACCCCCCAACAGAAGAGAAGGAGAAAGAAGGAATTGTGGGTAGCTACAGTACGTGGTCTAATGATCTCTCTCTTCCTCCTCATTTCAACATTTTGCTAAGCTGACAAAATGTTCTAGTGCTTGTCCTCTGGTGTGTTCAACCCTTGACCCTGGTGTCCAGCCCTGGTTTGTTTACTGAAGCTGTGTGTGGTGAGGGGGGGAGGGATGATTGTTGAACACTCTGACACAGAAAGCAAGACGTGGAATTCTGCATCTACTTCAAGTACACAAATGATTCACGACAACTGTCACTATTCAGTCTCGGTAACACTGGATATACCCCACACTCTCCTGAACAGTACAGTCTTTATATGAATATCTGTAGAGATGTATTTACATGTTTCTTTAGTAATAAGAGATGGTATTGCTCTGCCTGACAATAAGAGAAATCAAAGACGACCAGACCTGCGCCATACACTATCTATGTGCTGTTCTCTGCCTGTCGTCATGACAACACCGTTAGCGCACCTAGCTGCCGTCCCTTAACCTGAGATGACTTTTGGGAACTTGATGGAAAAAAATGGATTCAATCCCTCAAAGCATAACAATACATTAAGGATTTGCTCTGACTTATTTCTTTTATTTTAATTGGTCAGTCATTCAGACTCAAAAACCATCGGTAGGATGTTCTGAGATATGCATTGACCTTTGTTAGCAGTTGTAAGTCCGGCGATGGCGAGGTTGAGAAATTATGCAAACAACATATGGAGTCAATTACAATCCAAAGGCAAAGCGAGCGTGGCTCTGCTTTGAGAGACTCAAACGTAAGTCCATGTCATATAGTATAACTTCCCTCTGGCGACTTGCTCAAACACGTACCTGGTGCCTAATGCTGCATATTAGCAGAAAACTTGGAAAAGTAAACTGAAAAACAGATGCTGCATGTGAAACGTGAATATAAACCCAGCTGCTTATTCTATTAAGTGAGGCTATGGCACATTTATTTTATTTTACAATTCTGTTCCATTTATATGTAAGAAATAATTTACTGAAATAACTATTTTTGGGTACTTTTTCATTTGATATACACTAAACGAAAGATACAATCTGAGACTACTGTATCTATCTGTCTTACGAGCTATATCTTTATCTATCTATATATATATATATATATATATATATATATATATATGTATATATATATGTATATATATCTACCAATCTACTGCAATCTATCTTTTATACTATTATATTATATTACGTAATTTTTATCTTTTTAAGCTTACACTCCTGATACTGGCACCTAAATCCGGATATTAGCAAAAAACGTGGAAAAGCAAACTGAAAACCAGATGCATATGAAGCATGAACCTAAACCCAGCTGTGTGTTCTATTAAGTGAGGCTATGGGTGCTGGAATGGATCAAATTTCAGGTTAAAAATACCCTCACAAGGACTTCCTGTATTACTTAATGTCTAAGTGAGTTGAACTCTGAATTTTTGCTCTGAAGTTGTTGTTTTACTCAATGTGGCAAGATCGGCGGTTATAGATTTGCAGAGAAAAACAGAACGTGCGAGATGAGTGTGTGTGTTCTTGTTTGGCATAAATGCCGTTGCTCAATCAGAGAGTGTGTGTAGGAGGTTCTACAAGAGGATGTGAGCTATGTAAATATGCACGTTCAGAAATTGTGAATCTGGGTTTCACGCCAGGGAGATTTCTTTGGAGCTCCTTGCTGTTCACATTCTGTAGGTGTTTAGTTGCAAGTAAGTTTGTGTGTTCATACCTGGTTTGGTGATCTGAACGTGTGTGTGTGTGTAGGGGGAGGGGGAGGGGGCCGGAGCGCAAGGCATTGAAAGGCTGCAGAGAGGCGTCTTAAAGAACCTCTTCACCATTAAGGCTGGAGGATGCGGCCGCCCCCCCTCGAGACATGAGGAAAGGGTTATTGTACTGATCATAATACGCTCCACCACCTCCACCCACAGACCTCCAGCCCTCCTCCCATCCACCTCCGCAAACACTCCTAACAGACTCACTACATTGTATAACCCACGCTGCTATACATAGTACGACTGCTCTTATTTCCATGTGATGTTCGGCGACCAGTAGAATGACTATGAATGAAAGGTCCATAGCCAATTATGGCGATGATGGCAGTTGTGTAAGTGCAAGTGGCATTTAAGTGCACCATCGAATTGCTATTATTTATTAAAAAAAAATCACTAGTCCCTATACGAAACCAGGTGGTTTAACAAGACTTAATCTTCTGAAGAAGATGTAGACTGTTATGCTAAAGTGTTGCTATGCAGTTGCAAAGGTGTTCTGGGTGGTTTTTAGCGTTATTTGCTTCTTAAGATCTTTTGGGTGGATGCTTAGGTTCAGCATAAGCAAAGAAACAAATATAAAAGCAGGGTTTTAGCATGTACAACTAATTGTCAATTGCATAATTGATCTCGCCTGGTCAAACAAAAGCTTTTAACTAAACTCATGTGATTAATTTTTATCATTGTAATTAAAAATACATTACCAGTTAATAGCTTGGGGTCGATTAATGCACTCTTGCTTCCCAGCGATACCAGAGAATAGCGGTTTTTGGTTCTACAAAGGGTTCTTTAAAGAACCATCGCTTTCTTACCGTTTTGTAATCTAAAGAAGCTTCATTTGCCACAAAGAACCTTTTGTAAAACAGAAAGGTTCTTCAGATGTCAAAGGTTCTTTATGGAACCATTTAGAAAAAAGATGAAGGTGACATCGTGAAGCACCTTTATTGACAGTAAAGACATTTATAATGTCACAAAAGAGTTCTTTTATAAATAAATGCTGTTTTGAACTTCATATTCATCGAAAAAGAATCATCCAGAAAATACAGAAATTCTTTTTGAGGACCATGTGACATAAAGACTGCACTCATGGTTGCTGAATATTTAGCTTTGCCATCCCATGAATAAATAACTTTTTACATATAAAATAGAAAATAGTAGCTTATTTAGTTAAGTATCACAGTATCTCTTTTCTGACTGTTTAGTCACGTAAATGCAGTCTCTTCTTTCAGAAACATTTCAGAAAATCTACAACAGTAGTGTTTATAATGCATGTATGTGCTTTTAGAAGTGTTTACATGAGTGAGTCACACTTCACTGTTGTAAGCATAAAGGTGAATATTTGCCCAAAGCATCTGACAGTGCACAGCTCGAGTGTGAAACAGTGTTGTTGTTTGCTCATCTGTGTGCGATGTTTTCTTTGGATGGAACTTCTACCTTTCCAGCAAACAGAGCTACCCTGCGGTCCACAGCTGGTGTGAACGCAGATGGCCCTTAAAAGTTAGCTTTGGACACCTTTAAATGGATTTACTTGAATGCTGGGGACAGCTGTGAGCGTCTTCTTAGCAGGCGTAAGATTTTAGAGGCGGGGCATTATTCTTGACTGTCAATCACATCGCAAGCAATTGTGGTTGGATGACAAACAGGACGTGCGTTACTAATTGGAAGAGCTACGTTGTTTCTATGTTTGTTTGTTAGTTTATACATTTAAATAATAGCCAGGGAATTCACTGGCTTTTCCACATGAGCCTGATGTACAACAGAGCTTTTAAGTGGAATTGTTGAAGAGTCATTCTTTGTATCATTTTAGACAGCGAAGAGATTTTTGTACACCAGTGACATTGCTGACTGTCAAGACTGTCATTGGTCGCATGTCGGTGACAAGACTGATTAGAATGGGTTGGGTTCATTAAAAGTGGATTAATGACATGTGAATCAATGTGACATTACCACTACATGACTCGTTAGTCACAATGACCTGTCGCAAAAAAAACACAGAGGCTTGATTTTTCTCTTCTGCAGTTGTAGTTCTGAGCTGTCCTCAAAAATATCCAGATTTTATTAAAACTGTGGTGGATTCAAAAAAGCCCAAAACATGGCATGCAAAACAGATTTTAAAAAAGGGCACTGATGTCTAAAAGTGATTTTAAGTAGATTTAAGTATGGTTTAGTATCAACTTTGTCCTATTTTAGTATTTATTTTTAATTCATTTTAGTTTTTTAACGTCTTCAGCTTTTTGATATTGTTGTTTGTTTTAGCTTTAGTCGTGTTAGTACTTTAAATTATACATATTTTAGGTAGTTCCCAAAGCAACATCTCTGAATCCATTTATAAAATGGGATAGTTCCAGTCCTTGATTATGATTGGCTGAGCTGTATTGGAAGCCATTGTATAATACTCTATAAACACATACCTGTGACCTCATCAGTATCACTAGCCATATTATTAAATATGGCTGAGAAACTACATTGCGTGGTGGAACTACTATTATTAATGGGTTTTAATACGATTATTAATGGGTTATCAATAAATGAATATATTTTTGTTGCTGTGTGTTTATTTTATAAATATTGATGGTTATATGTAGCAACCATATAGTAGCATACCGTGAAACTCTGACTTTTTGGGGAATATTACTTTTTTACATTTTTTAAAAATAATTTTATTTTTTACATTTTTATATTTTGTGTGGTTTAGCTTTAATTACCCAAAATAGCTCTTAAAAGCTTGTGTTAACAATACCACTTCTAAACTATAAATGTCGCCAGTTTTCATTTGGGAAGTCTGGTCACCTTACAGTACACCAACTGCAGACGTGACACACTCTGAGAGGGAGAGAAAGAGAGAGAGAGCGAGAGCTGTGAGGCATTGCTGGTCAGAGGCAGTTCATTAGCTTTCTTTTCTGAATTGGAGATGAGGTTTGATTTCCAGTTCCTGTGCAAACTGAAGGCTTGGAGGGAGAAAATATGAAGTAGGAGCAGCACATTTCACACATGCACATTCCTTATTGATCCAGCACAGATCACCAGCATTTAAGTCCACCTCTCTCCAGCTAAATCCCTCTGCGGTGACCACTCCACCCATTCCATACCTCTCGGAGCAATTGAGGTTTTTGTGTCAGGTCTATTTTAAAGCACAGGCCACTGAGATCACTGCAGTAACTAAAGGGGGAAGGGAAGAGGTGTGCTTGCCGTGGCTGCGGGGTCGCCCCTCTCTTGTGCAGCCATCCGTTGCAGATTAGAAGTGTGTAGGTAACAGCAGATTTCTATGTGTTTAACTTAAGGACTGAAGAAAGAGCTCTAATCTCTGAATTAAGTAGATAGAAATGTGTCATGGAAAAACTGAAAGCAAAAATGTATTAAAAGTTAAAAATGTAAGAATCAATGCAAATATTTGATATTTTTTGCACTTTGGTGAGTATACAGTGTACGTATGTGTGTATATAGGGGTCATATGTTGGAAAGTCATGAGAAATTTGTCAGAGGTCAGACGGATTTGGTAGAGGAACCAAAGCTCAGGAAACCAGACAGGTTTACGAGAAGCTGCAAAACCATGTGAATGAAAAAAAAACCCCACAATGCCTTTGCTTTAGCTGTAAAGACGCCCTTTTCTCTGAGTTAAAAGCCTGTCACTCTACATCCTGTAACTTCAAACAAAATAGCTTAGCTCTGACTAAATGTGGTATGGATGTGTTTACTGATACTAATACCTCTAATTCTGTTTTCATAAACTTTGACACACATTTCTTTTTGTTGTTGAAAAATGCTGATCAAGAACAGCTGATCAGGATACAAATATTGTTCAGCTGTGTATGTGATGTATGTTTTCTTAAAACATTAGTATTAGGTTTTCTTAGCATGGGTTCCACTGAACATTGTTTGATTTGTGTCGTTTAAAAAAAAGCCTGTGTCAAGAATGGACTTTGTCCCCGCTTTTCCTTGATTCCCTTTTTCACAATTCATGACCTCTCACCCAATAGCACTGACCAATCGGTAAACAAACCTGGCTGATATGGGAAATGAGTTGAAAATAATAATTGTTATTTATGCAAATATTTGGGTGTTTTAATACCAGGTTTCTTCCCTTTTCTCAAAACTAAAAAAATAAAAAAAACTGACAGAAACAATCATGATTTCTCTTTATCCTTCATAAATGTCTAGCATTTATATGCGATTGGCGAGGACTAGGGCAGTATCTCATGGGCTGAGCTGTCTTATCCTCACTGGATCACTGACACAGGATCTCCCACGTGCAGAAATAGCAAGAGCCCAAGGGCAATATGCTGGACTACGAGTGCTTCCGTCAGCCTCTGTTTTGGAAAGTTGGCCTAGTGTTTACAAGAGCCTCAGCGTTCTATTAAAGGTCTCTTGCTTCCTATCAGGTGTGTGAGGCCTAGCGACGGGGTAATGGGGTAAAATTGATGTACAGTACAGAGGGTTTTGACAGCTGGCCCCAGCATTTGACTTTGCTGATGGGCTTTAGGGCTTCTTCTGGGTGAACTGGATGGCCGTAAAACATGGCCGTAAAACAAGCATTCGAGAGTAGTAGTAGGTTCCCTTGTGACCTCATTTTTTTGTTTAGAAGAGTTTATCTGGTTATGTCTTTCAGCACTTCTTCTGCTCATCTCTGAGTCGGAGTACATTTGTCACACTCAGAAAGATAAAGAGAGCTACAAGACAGCAAATCTGCTTGGTTGGGGGCCCGAGTGAATGACATTGTTGTGTGGCTGTTTTTAGCCAGAGGAAAATGGCAAAGTGGGCTCCCTGAGGTGAAGCCTACGGTCTGGATGCGCAGGGAGGAGAACACGCGCGCATTACTTATCCACAAACTCAGCTGGTACTGAAGCAGCACGTCTCTCTAGAGCTCGAATCAAAAAAGGTCCCAAAAGCGGCCAAAGTCTTAGGGCAGACTTGCCTGCCAAGGAAAATGCGCCTTATGAAATGGAAAGTCTGAAGTCATTCACAGTATGCCAGAAAAGATTAACCAAGAAATACAGTCCGCACCGAAGTATTAGAAACATTGGGGGTTAAAATCAATGATACCCACCAGGAAGAAACGGGAATATAGGGGTGATTGTATGTGTTATGATGTTTTCTGAAATGTATTAGTTGTTCAGTTTGTGTATGGAAAGAAGTTCATGGTTTTTTTTTTTTATTAAGAAAAAAAAAATGAAGTTCCTCTTTAAATGCAGTGCGTACTCAGACAGTACATGACCTTTGATGTGTAAGATGAACTTGCTGATGCTCCACTTGTGAAAAAGTTTCAAGTGTGCAGCAAAAAGTCGGATCGCAGTGTCATAGTACATCATATAGTCATTTAAATGAATTATTTTCAATGTATATATATATATATATGCTTTCAGAATTCAAGTTGTTCCAAAGCTTAATTTTATCAGTTCATGCTGACTAATGGCTGACAGTAGATGTCAAAAATGATCATATGACCATGTGCAAACAAAACATTCTTGATAATGAAATAAACTTGACCCCAAATTCCTCCTCTCTCATGCTTGGTTAAGGAGTTCCTATGTCCGGCATGACAGTAAAAGGAAAGGTGGTACTTAGCCTGCATGCTCTCTGCTGGGGACGACAGAGTGCTGAATCGTCATATTTGCTGGTTATGGGGCCTCTAAAGAGGGAAGTGAACTTGAGCTGAGTTCTGGATTGCAGACATTGTCTGGCAGGGGCCAGAGAAAGACTTATTTTCATTTCAACATGTGCACATTCTGTATTTAAATAAAATTTTTGATTTCAGTGGTTACAGAATTTTCATTAGGAAGATCAGCAGAATGGAGCGGCTTGTTTGGTTCGACCAATGGAAGACTGTTGTCTTAGCCTCTTTGTTTTTACAAACTGTCATCTTTAATATTTTCAACGTGTTCGTTTTTTGCAACTTAAATGACCAGGTAATCTATTCACAAGAGCTCAGTGGGGAGCGGCTCTCAATAGCTCTTCTCCTCAGCGTGGAGTCTGATGTTACGTAAAATGCTGTTCTTTTGCTCTGGTTGAGCCTGAGAGGCTCTCTTGGCATGTTTGAGTTCAGTGTTCTTGTCTGGCTCTTGGCTGGACTCCAGTGCTTAAATCCCTACCTCCCTCCCCAACCACCTCCTCCTCCTCCTCTCATCCCCATTCGCATTTCCCCCTTCGGCCCATGGCAGCAGGACCAGCCTCTGTGCCACAGATGCCCACAGTTGCTCAGGGCTCTCGACTTGGGAACAAAGCATTGGCAGGACCAAGGGAACCCGTCTGTTAGTGTGCTACTCCTCCAGTGCAAAAATCTAAAATTTCAGATATGAAACGCCTCCAAGCAGTAGGATGATCATCCTGCTCCTCTTTCCAAATGAATTTTGTCTAGTTATTCTGAAATTTCTTGGTGTTTTTTGAATATTTTATACTTTTATGCCTTACACTCTTGAGAATAAAGGTGCTTCACGATCCCAAAGAAAGAACCTTTAACATCCGAAGAACCTTTCTGTTTCTGAGAATTGCAAAATGCATTTTTGCTTTTACATAAGTTCATATTTAATAATGTTATTAAATATGAACTTAATATAAATACACATTTTGTCATGCTGCACATGTAATGTTGTGATGTGCAAATTCACTGTTTTTGTATTTTCTTTTTACTTTAGTTAGATAAAATAGTATAATTAAATTGATTAAATTGCACAATGATTGACTTGTCGGTATTGGCCAGACAGATTTATATTACTCTAGAAACACCTCCAAACCACTTAAATAGAGGTTCCTCCTGTGCACGGTAACGCCCCTCACATCAATGCCACACTAGGCTTGGCAAGGCAGAAAGTTACACAATGAGGTATGCAACCGGCTCCAGGGGTAAGTTGAATGCTCTTTAAATCATTGTGTAGCAAGGTCAGCGTGGGGTCCAGGAAGGTCAGGCTTTTCCACCCAGGCCTGTCACCTCATATTGATCCGCTCGTCATTCTTCAGGGTCTGCTCGGTTATTCTGCCCCCCGTGCCGTGTCTCCATCGGCACCCACGTCCATCGGGGAGTGCTGGAGCTATGGCTGGGCATGGGAGTGCCAGCCATTCCCCTCCCCTGGCTCCCCCATCCTCAGCCGGAATCAAATCCCAGGCGGGCCCCCTCCCTGTTGCCCCGTTTCCAGTTGAATTGCCCTCATTCTTCTCAGGGAGCCTCTCGGGGGACGGCTCCAGCCGTGCATGGCAATGAGATGCCTGAGCACTCAGCTACTGCACCTCCCATGCTCATAACATACACACCTGGGATCACCATTTCATTTCAGCATCCCGGGGAAATGGAAAGGTGATCTTAATCTCTCTCTCTCGCTCGATTGCTCTCTTTCCATTTCTTCAGATCTTTAAAGGGGTAGTTGCCCAAAAATGAAAATTCTGTCATCTTTTAATCACCCTCGTGACATTTCGAATGAATGTGGTTTTTTTATTTCTGTGAAACAAAAAAGAAGATATTCTGAAAAATGTATCAATGGGACCACACAATGAAAGTCAATGGGGCCCATATTTGTTTTAATTTTTTGTACGGATAAAAACAAAGAATGTCTTTCCAAATCTGTATGACGTACTTTCTTCTGTGGAAGACAAAAGTAGATATATACTGATATCTACATATGCAGTGATAGTCTACATGCTCATCTACGTATGCAGCGAAAAACGTATGCAGTGATAGTCAATGGGGTCCAAACTTTTTAATTGCAGTATGGATAAAACAGATGACACATTCTTTAAAATAAGAACGTCTTCTTAAAACTGGATGACTGACTGAAAGATGTCTCAATCCAAACAGTATCATAACATACAGTAAGTCTTAATGTGAAAATTACTCTATTAGGGACTTCAGGGTAATACACTCACAATATTCTTGATTAGAAAAATCCCACCAATTTGATGAGGAACATTTGCGCTACGTATCACCGTGGCACTGTTAACTACAGTTGGCGATACACCATCCTCCATCACAAACCTTTGATTAAGTGTTAATCAATTGGAGCTAAGATAGACAAATTGTGCCTAAATGTTAACCTCATGGTGCTATACTCAATTATGCTAATAATCTGTTCATTTGATGGTTAATGAAACAACTGAGACCTTGCTCTTGGTATTGATTTCCCATTTGGAGCTCTCTTAAGGGACAAGGTTAGTTAGGCAAGAGGTTGGCTCATTTATCTGATCTAATGATCAATGTCTCAGAGTGATATGCTTACACAATACACACAAGCGTGTTGACAGCTCCTTGGACACAGAAAAATAGCTGGCTGTTGAACAGCGAGTGCCCTGGTCAACTGTGAAACCTCGCATGTCAATCCAGAAGGACAATAACCCTCTGAGCTCCAACTTGAGTTGCCATGGCAACATTATCTCAGCCCACCACTACCTGCAGCCATTGGACATCCTGATCACAATATCAATCCAATGCACACAGATTAGCTTGGAACCGCGCTTCATCAATGACAAGAGCGGAGGGTTAAAATTCACACAGAAATTGTGTTTTTCTTTTCACTCCACATAAATAACCAGAACGCTTGTTAAATACAGTGCAAAGTCTATTGGCTAACATGGATACTATATAGACAGATCTCTTCTATTAAATAACTTTATTTATTTATTGTTCATGAATGGTGACAAGTTAATAAATTGCAATCAGTAAAAGATGTAAAGGATACTTTTATTATCAAATTATGGTTAAAACAGTAATACTTTTACATTTTACAATTTAAAATAATAGTTTTATATTTCAATAAAGGCATAGTTGAATTGTCTTCAGGGTCACATGATCCTTTCGAAAGCATTCTAATATGCTGATTTGATAATAAATGTTTCTTGAACATTAATATTACAAACAGCTGTGCATTTGTTTCCGGGATTCTTAGATGAATAAATCAAACCTATTAATATTTGATAGTGTTATACATTTTGTCACTGTTGATCAGTTTAATGGTTCTTCGCTGAATAAAAGTTAATTTAATAATAAAAATAATATATATATATATATATATATTTCTTTTAAAAAAACAACAACTAAAAAACCCGGGCCCAAAATATTTTATGATTTTTCGAAATATTGGAAAATTTGTTTACAGTTTGACTTTTCTAATTTAAGACTGAAACAATTGAATATGACAAAATTTTTGTCAAAGCACAATAACTATGACTAAAACAATAACTGTGTAAAAGTGAACACTGCCTGTAAAAGCATAAAAACGTTGATTCATCCGGTGGACGTTATTGTTGTCTCATCTTCCCTAGAATTGTTTCAACTCAAATGCTGATTTGAGATCTGGGCCTGATTTCCTGCCGCCCATGCCAGAAGTAAAGTGTAATAGAGATGTTTAAAACATATCTGCTTTGCTTGCATTCCTTCATGTGCTGCTGCTAAAATAATAAGTGCACGGGTTACTTCGGGACACCTCCCTCTGAGCCGCAATTGCACTGTTGTGATTGGCTCTTCGGTGAGGTTCCCTTTTCTAACTCCGAAAGCCACACTGATCGTGTTTGCAACACTTGTGCGTGGATCGTAGAAGCATCTGTCACATCTAAAAAAAAAAAAGCCATTTTGACAGCAAAGATTTATGTTCACTCTTTCCTATCCTCAAGACAAGTCACCTATCTGTCTGTTTGTGTGCGAACTTGTCCCTCTCGACAGGCGAAACCCAAACAAACATGAGGAAACATGAATATTGCATTTCCCAAGATACTCATGAGTCTATTACTGCGCCTTTATGGTGTTAAACATGGTAAATTGAGTAGACGGGGGAGAGAAACTGTCTCGGTGGGAGTGCTGGAGCGTCTCATCTCCCCATCATGCAGTGCTCCAAGAGCCATATTAACTTGTAATCAGATTCCACCAGTTCATTAAAGCTGTCTCTTTGTGCATCCCTTGGAAGTTGAGGGAGGTGGCTACTTTTTCATGTGTGAGAGGGTCTAGTAAAGCAATGCCCACTGTAAAGCACAGAGCCGTAACAAGGCTGCCGTCTTTGTTGTGAGACTCAGACGCCTGAGGGGAGTTTGCACAAAGACGTAGATTCTGTTAGAAAGTCTTGTCATTTGTGTGAACATACAAGAAGAGAAATGTCAGGAGACTCTGATAGCAGTGACAGCCATGATTGTGTGCATGTATGTAGATGCTATACGTGTGTGTGTGTGTTACGAGTGGGCGCATGTGTTTGCTAGCACAGCTCTGCCCTACAGACATGCAGCAGGTCACATAGGTGATGCTGAATGTTCTTTCCTATCTACAGGCCTCTATTACACCTGGCATTAATGTGTTTAGGGCAAAATATAAAATATGATCTGTAAAATATAACTATAAATCATCAGTTTGATTGTTTTTTTGTTTCTTTTTTAACTAGGCACAGTATAGAGTAACAATAATATATTGTGATGGAGTAACTTTGGGATATGATTACTGGTGTTTATTCACATGAAATCATATTTGATTTTGTATTTGTTCTGTATTCTCTCAGCACTGACATGATGTAACGTTACAGCTTCCTTACTATGCTACATTCTGTGTCACTCACCCTTTACAGCCATTTAGGTGTAAAATGCCAGCCAAAGTACAGCCCAGATGCGTTTGTTTACCCTCGGCCATAATCCTGAACTGTTTACTAACTGCATACCGTGGTGACATCATTGCCTGTTGCATTGTAGCCTGCGCTATTGTTCAGAGCTTGCTAGGTTTGACTCAATCACGGAAAAGGTGAGAGGAGTCACACGCAGCAGCTTTCTCATGCCTTTCTCTTTTTCTCTCTCTCTTTCTCGACTGGCAGACGCCATCAATAACAGGATGTTAATGCTAGACGGAATGCCTGCAGTCCGAGTCAAAGCAGAACCTCTGGAATCTGAGAGAGGGGTAAGAGAACAGTTGTTTTTCATACAATTTTTGTCCTAACCTCTCATCTATACTCCTGTACCACCCTCTACTTCTTTAACCTCTCACACACCCACCCCCTCTCTGTGATACCCCTAATTACTCCCAGGCACTTGTGTGTGTGTGTGTGTGTGTGTGCGAAGCGGCCCTGATGTGGAGAGCCACAGCTGGAGCAGGAATGCTCCCAGGGCTTACAGTCAGGGCCACTGCAGCCAGGGCAGCCATTTTGGCAGGGCTCATGCACAGATGCAGAGACACTGCTGTAGGGAGTCGTTCTCTCTTTCTTGTCATAATTTCCTCATATGCTGCTTACTTAAGTGCACATGTACTGTACATAATCATCTAGGCTCACCTCCAGGTACTATTAGAATAGAGGGTCCGGGGACACCCAGGGGCCCGCAAGACAGTGCTACACTCTCAGAAAGAGCTCTAAAATATACACTACATCAAATAACTTAATCTTAAATATCTTTAAAAAACAACAGAGAAAAAGGTACAAAATATTTCAGAAAAAAAGGTACAAAAAGTATAAAAACTACAGCCTGGGGTGGTTTCAAAGGTACTTTATAATATGTAGATTTTAAGGACTAAAATGCACTTTTAAGGGATTAATTTGGTACAAAGGTGTGCCTTTTGAAAAGGTAACACCCCAGTGACAGCTTTTGTACTTTTTTTTTTCCAGATTTTTTAAAAACTATTGATTTTGTTTTGATTTGTTAATGCAAAAAGCTTTAAAGACTGTCAATAGAATAAATTAATCATGATTAATCTAATTCATCTCTTTCAATCAAAATATTTAGCTGCATTTTAATTTTAGAAAAAGGGCCCCTCACAAGGGGATCCTCATCTTCCATGCTCCTTGGCATCAAAAAGTAAAAAAAACCCTGAACACAGCTAACCTTTTAGCATTATCATTACACTTTTGACTCAGGAATGCATGGGTTGGCATATAAAGTTAATTCTGTGACATGTAAGTACATGAAAATATTGATCAATACCATGATAAGCAGTAGAGCAATTCAGTAATTCATTGTGATGCACTCTTTAGTAAACGGATAAAAGCGGATATGGAAAGATGCACTATTTTCTTGGAGCGAGAACTTGTGAATAGTTGCGTCTGAGAGCCAGCGACATACCCTTGTTATGTTCTACTTCACATGCCAGCATAGCAACACCTTGCTTTCTCCTGCGAAAGGGTGGTAGACGTATTTATCCATATGCGTCGAAATCCTGCCAAGCGCCGCCAGGAAGTGTGCAACCTACACAATGACTCTTTGAAGTGCATTTCATCGCTCAAGCATGGTCGTCGTTCTGGTGGCCACTTGCCAAGACCTTGCTGAGAGTGGTTTGCCCCAGTTAATGCCCTCACCGTCTAAACAGTTACCTCACGCAGGATCCCCGAATAAAGTGAAAGTCATCAGCAAAGAACCAAGGTGGAAAGTACGGAGGAGAGAGCGGTTGAGGTTTTAAAGCATCTCTACTGAAACTGACGTTCAAACAAGAACAAGAGTCTGCATGCAAAACAGCCTTTTATCGCCTCAGTCTTTGATTTACACTTTTATTCCATATGAAAGGAGGTCATGTGTGCTAGAGTGCGCCATAGTTCGCAGTTTCAGTTTGCTGTTGTTTACAGTTTCGTCTGGGTTTTCTTTTCACATTTCATCTCCAAGCAGCGTACAGCCTAATGGATCAGCCAGTGATACTGTACCATCTGAATAATCATGAGCACCTCATGAGTGCAGTTCTTGATTATTTGCCGTTTTTATCTTCAAGTGCTTCGAACCTGCCTTTAGGGCGAAATAAAAACACAGTGAAACTAAATTCAGAGCTCTACAAGGCCAAATTGACTGGAGTGTATAGAGGGGAGATAAGATCTATTTGAGAAAGCGGTTCGTCTCAGAGGGCTGCAAAGACCTGAGGCTACAGCGGCCGCAGGCACAGATCTGCACAACGTCCTATATACACACACACACAAACAAAAAACGGACGCGGTATTAAGCCTGTTAAGCATACCCTAAAGGGTACATCACAAAATTCAATAGAACTAGAGGGAGACTTCACTACAGCCGAACATGCTGCAGAGTGATCTTTTTTCAGCGAGAGATATGGAGGCTGCTTTAATGCTTTAAGGAACTGACCAGAAACGTTTCGTCCCTTTTGCTGGGAACAACAAAAGATCTCTTAGGTATTACCGAGGCAGCTTTTTCAATTAGATAGGGAGTCTGTTAAGTATGATGCTGATTGGTCATTAGCGGCACCTCCCTTCCCTTTCATACAACCCTCATTAGTAGGTTGCTGATTGCATGCTATGCTAATAGAAATTCGCTCACTGGGTTTGATTACCACCTTGCTTGCGCAGCTGTGCAGTATTTTCCAAGACTAAAACACTAAAACTCACAAAAAATTTGACCATGTTTTGCATTCGCTGCAGAGAAAAATGGTCATGTACAAATTGAATGCGAGTATTTTAGCATTTGATTTGCGATTAGGCTCATGGATGTTAAACGATGTGTATCATTTAAATGCTCATCACTAAAAGTTAAATGATGGGTATCATTTGTAGATTTAAAAAAATCTAGAAATATGACTGAAGGTTGTAACACCACTGTTCCCTTTTGCTTTTGCTGGACCCAAAAAGATTGAACTAAAGGGATATGTCATATGTTTTTTCAATTGCTTTATGTATTTACATGCCTTGCTTCGATATTTTAATTAATTAATTTGTTTTTACAAATCAGTTTTTTTAATTAAAATGAATGTGAAAATGTAAATCTTTCAGCTGAAATCCACAAACTGACTTGTAGATCTATAATCCCATGTCGGCCCCACTAGTCAATTGAGTAGAGCTGCGAAAAAGTTTCATTGTGCTTTCCTTGAAAACTCCTGACTAAATCGCCATTGAACCATTGCTGTCAGCACAGTCAGTGACACTTTACAGAAAGCTTTCTCTTTGTTCTAAAAGTACTGCTCTTTTTCCCTGCCCGATCAAATTAGTATTGTAAACCCTGACCTTGAGCTCATGTGGCGCGACCTCTGAGCCCTGAATGACCCAACCTGGGTTTTTACCGTTCACGTCGGCATATTTAATTGCCTGCCATTTTTTTGTTTGTTTTTGGATTCAAATGCAGTTTTATTGTACTGCATACTGCTGATTCATGGTCAGCGGCGCTCAGAGTGACTCCACGTGTACAGAGTAAAAATAGTATGAGCTCAAGGGGGGAAACTGTAATTTGCTACAGGCCCACTCAGTCTGCATAAAGAAAAGTGAGTCTATAAACAAAAGTCGAGCCGGGATTCTGCAGCAGACCGTTTATCACATCTGCCGTCGCAATTCGAGAACTTTTCCCCTCGGTTTAATGAGCTTCTCTGTCATGATTAGCCGCCTGCTCAGGAGCGATCATTTCACTGCATGTGCTTGCTGCAGAGAGGAATGCTCTGTGTGCCAGCACTTTATTTACGCTGTTTTCTTTGGGCAGACGACACTGTGGGGTTAAAAGGTCTCCATGATGATGTTTATTTGGATGAGCAACCAGCATTTCATATGTGATCCAGACTATACATGTGATGTTTGATGTTTTTTTGGATTCATGAACAATTATAATATTTGTTTGAACCATTTTTTGTTTCTTGTTAAATTCACAAGATTCACAAAACAGTCCGCGAACCCAGTCTGAATCAACACTTTTAGTCACTGAATCATTTACTTGTTCAAACTGTGTGTGTTCTTTTTTTTTTTTTAATGAATCACAAAACAGTCTCCAGGTAACCCAGGTTAAATCTGACTCACTAAATTGAAGTAAACAGAACTGTTGCTTGTAATAAAAGATACACAACTAAGCAGTTTCTTTGTATCTTTGTTTAACTGTTAATAATAAATATTGAATTACAATTTAATGTGTGTGTGTGTGTGTGTGTGTGTGTATATATATATATATATATATATAATAATTTTTTTTTTCCAGAAATTTAGATATAGAACTAACACAAAAAAGTAACACCACATTCATTTTTTTCTTTGTTCTTCACAGTCACCCAAAGTGCACGGCTATCCTGATATGGAGACTGTGCCACTCCTGCTCAGCAAAGTGAAGGCAGAACCTCCAGAAGACCTGCTCTCATCCGAGCAGTTCCAGACTCAGACAGAGCCTGTAGACCTGTCCATCAACAAGACAAGGACGTCATCTCCTTCCTCCAACACCTCACCCGTTACCTCAGCCTTCTCTCCATCTTCATCATCGTCATCCTCACCTTCCGTCATCACCTCAGTCTCCTCCGTTTTGACGCCCGGGCCCTTGGTGGGCTCTTCTCATGGAGTTAGAGGCCAGCAATTTTTGCACATCATCCACCCCGTTCCCCCTTCCAGCCCCAGTAAACTTCGGAGCCAGGTGCACCGTATCCCTGTGGTGGTGCAGTCGCTGCCCCTCATGTACACCACAGCCGTTCGCTCCCCGTCAACCCTCAACTCCACCATCATGTTACCTCTCCTGGACGAGGTCAATTGCCAGGGCAAAGGTAAGGTTTTCAAGGTTTTTACTGTAGTTACAGCAGGTCGATCCCCTGAAACACTGCATTTTATTTTTCTAATTTAGTATTTTTCTCTTGTTTTCCAGTACAAAAATGTTTTCTGGAAAACAAAAGATTGTATTTAAAAGATGCATAATACATACATATATACAGTATATGCTTATAACACAAATCTGCCAAAGGAGCGAGAGAAATAAACCTGATGTTGAGTGAAAACGAGATTCTTTTTCTTACCCTATTGGCAGATATTTTTTGCTTGTTTTATGCAAAAACTCATTAATTAATACAACTTCTGAAAATAATGCTTAATGACCTTAATTAGTCATTTTGCTTTCAAACGAAGTGCCTCTTTATTTAGGAATGTTTCGATATTTGTACTGAAAAACAAGACAAAAAATACTCAATAAGAAAAAAAATATTTTGGGCAGAATAAAAAAGGTTGGAGGTTTGCAAGTGGGAATAACTTAACAGTTTGCGAATTACTTGATCACCGGGGTGCCCCTGGGTGAAGCACTTAACATCAGCCTGGCCCAAGGGGAATGTTGAAATCTTATGAAATTGTGATCACAGGGGAAAATAAATCAACTGGAATGGGGGAAAATAAAAGCTGATTAAAAGCATCTGTTTCCTTCACGTTTGTTTTAGGAAAAGACTAGCTTCAGACAAATGCATCTCTCTGTCCTCTCTTCACAGAAAAGCACCATGCTTATAATAATATGCAGATATGGGGTTGATTGTCCTCAGCTGCCTGTGTACTTCCTGCTGTTAGGGAGTGTGTGCTGTGCGACAGGCATACTGTCTGCTTTTTAAGTGGTGGACATATAAAGTAAAAGCTTAATTTCAAGCCAAGTAAGCAGAGTGGGAAAATTAACTCCTGCCACCAGCGTTTGTGCAGGCCTGGCTGATTTTGATTTATGTACCAGCTGATGTGGTGTCAACCTTTAAAACATGCGGACAAGAAGGATTGTTGAACATTTCATTTGGATTTTGAAGTCATTTAAAAATCTGGAAGGGTGTATGCCATCGATATATTTATATCTTCAGATATTTGTAGCACTTTTCTGCTCTTTTCAAACACACCCAAGCATTTAAAGTGTTGTCACACTTGCTTTTTTTCATCTCACAATAAATAGCATTACACAAGCGGACCAAAATGAGAGGAAAGCGGTAATAAAAACAGCAAAAGAAGTGAGGGGTTAGATTTCACTTTGTTGTTTGTTCATTTATTGGACATGAAATGTCTTTTCAAGAGCACTAAGTTGTGACATCGAATTGTATAAAGTTAGTAAAAATACAATAAATATGTTAATAAACAGCTTAAGATGAATACAGAATACATAATGTGTTTGCTCTGATAATAACTTAACAAATAATATTTAGTGTATTTTTATTCCAAAAAATGTTTAAAATGTTGTTTTATTACTCAATTAAACAAAATATTTCATTGGCGGTATGGTGGAAATATTCATTACTTTCAGCAAATAACCTACAAAAATGACAGAATTCTTCTGGGAAACAGCCTTTGTTTGGTGGGCAAGACATTTAACTTCCCACCCTAAAGACCACAAATGTGGATTAAGGCACTGATGCTTTTCTGGCAAACAGGATAGTGTTTACAGAGATGAAAGTGCTTTCTGCGAACATAGGATCTGTGTAGTTGTCTGGAGTTTAAGGTCATGCGGACAGGTCTCAGCCCCTTGCCACATGCCCTAATCAGAAGCACACATCTTGCACAGTGCCTTCCCAAACTCTGGAGACCTCACCGGCGGCACTCTGGGACTGCTGTTTAGGGTTGGTTTCCTGGAGGGCTAGTTTTAAAACTCTGGCACTAAGCCACGATGCTATGGGTGTTGCTGTCAAATGGTGATCGGGCCCGAGTGGAGGGCACAAGGGAGCTGTTTGTTTCTCAACCTCTTGTTTATCTAGGAAGGGTGTCTGTCCCAAATGGTTGGGCAGGGCTGGGCATCCTGCTAGAAGAAGGATTTAAATACTGGGTGTCTCGCTCAGCTTCAGGGGAGGAAAGAGAGGAAAAACAAGCTTTGCATAATGGGGTGGGGCGGATATTGAAGATGGGTGGCACCGGGAGCAGTCAGGCACATAGCAACATGGACTCCACCCAGAGTTCTCTGTAGCAGCACAGAGGAAATGGGGTCAGACCTGGGCGGGGTCAGTGATGATATGCTTACAAGATAGTGACTGACGTTAACATTACCGCTTTTATAAAGCTTATGTTTTAAAGTGCACCGATTGCCAGTGTTTGCACGCAAATGTTCACAGATAAATGTTTTCGCATGGCTGGGAACACAATGGACGGTGCACACTTTCACTTGCATGCGCATACTCGTGTACAGGTTGCCAGGGGGAGGTGGGGAGGGGGTGTGCACTTCTCCACAGCTCTGTCTCCGGCTGAGTTACCATGGAAACAGGCTATGGCTGGAAACAACAGGAGAAAGAAATCATGGGGTTTGCTTCACCACCTCTTATGAACTCCGCTTTTGTCATTGCCTTTATATGGACATTTTTAAGGAATATCCAGGCAAGCTACAGTATGTACTGTAGGTAGAGTGAATGGATTAGGGTGGAAACGGTCAACAGAGAGTATTATTCGCCGTTGCTGTTTACAGTATATTCAAAATGATTGGTTACTGATTTAGTCTAACCTAATCTATTTAAAGTAGATAGCACATTAAAAAGTGATACACTCTTCAGTAAAACAACCTAAATTAAATAAAAAAGCCGGATTGTACTATTGTAATAATAGTATGCTTTATAAAAAGCATATATTGCACCAAACATAATCATAATCAGTAGGTTTTAACATTGGTCTGGTACCACATTGATGCAGGAAATGTAGAATATATGTGTTGTGAATGGTTTTACATTACTTCATTTAGAGAGGTTTCAAAGCATCTGCTATAACTGATCCGTGTCTTGCCTGAATAGACAGAATGGAGGAGGAGAGAGAAGAGCTCCAGGCTCTTGTAATGTGTCCAGTTAATCTTTCATTGAAATCCTCCATCAGTTTTGCTGAGCATTTGTGGCTCTTTAAAGTGGATGTTTAAACTAACCTTGGAAAGGCACAGAATCATTTTTTTTTTGCTGAATTTGGTAAAGACTAGCAGTAAAAAAGCAGTAGGTATAAAGTTAGGCCAGTGCATGTGATGTTTAATGTAATGTAAGGTTATTGAGTGATGGGTTGCACGTCAAAAATGGAATGTTGTCATAGAATTGCTGGAGATTTTGAAAGAGATTGTTCAAAGAGGTTTTACTCCAGTTCTCACTATCACATGTAGTCTGGTTTGTTGATGATTGTGTGTAGTAGCAGCTTACAAAAACGTACCCTGATGGCAGAAAATTTGCAGAATCACGATTCCAATAACTAGTCACACTAAAAGAACCGTCAGCCCTAATTGTAAGTTTTATTTAAAATGGTTTACTTATGAGACCATGTAGTTGGGATCTTGGCGTTCCCTTCATTCATACAGAAATTGATAAATTGGCAGCATCACTATGTCCAACATCCTGGAAACAAAGGGCGAGTGGCAGCATAGATCTGTTGTCTTAGACCCTCTCCGGACATCTGATGGCCTACTGTATGCTGGTGACATGCCCGCAGGACACACTGCCCAAGGCCGAATGGGAGACAGCACGGACACCTCTGATCCGGGATCAGGTCTGACAGACTGCTGAGAGAGCAGCGAATTAGAAGCGTAGCCCTGCAGCCTGGGCTAACCCACATAATATTAACAAAGCTTGCAGTCAGGGAGAACGCTGCTCTCTTTCTGTGGGGAATGAGATCCAGTAACCAGAGACGGGTGTTCTGTGACTGCCAGTCTAAAACACTGACATATACAGGTGTGTCTGAATTAAAAGCCTGTATTTGATGACAAACTCACAAACAAGAACACACCTCAATATGATATTAAACAAAGACAACTATTGTTTCAGTGTTACATTGTAACCCGGTGCAATCTAATAAAGCAACAAGATTTTTACATTTATGTGTTTTGGCACATGCTTCTATTTAGAGTTGACTTTTAAGCAGTTCAGTGTTATATAAGGATTTTAATTAAATTCTTCCTTGTTAATCTGGCTTTTTGGGTGAAATATATTTAGTCCAAAATGCAAAACTATCAAAAATAGCTTTCAATATTTGAATAAATCTGAAATATATGTATTAGATGAAAACTGGAACTTTAAATTTCATTTCATTTGAAGAACTAAAATTAAAACAAATGATAACACACACAAAAAAAGACAAACAAAACAAAATCGATATAATTTAAAATAAAATAAAGGTATGACACTATTTGCTGAATTACTATAGCTGGAAATCATTTTGTGATGTGCCTGGTTAATGCCAATATGTTTTAATATTGGTATTGTATTTGTTGAATATTATATTTGTTTCCTTTTGGCCTTGTGGATATTTACTGTATTTAATAAACAGCAGTGTCATTTTCACCATCTTAAAATACTGTACTGTGTTTAACAGCGTTCTGTTACGGGCTGTTTTTGTTTTACTGGGCATGATTCATTTTGGGGAATTTTAAAAAAGCAGATATAAATAATGAAGGCATGATAATGGTTCTAAGACAGTTAATGTGACCTTAATATAATAAAAATGAGAAAAAAATTGAAATCTGTTCATTTTAATAAAATCAACCCTTGGGACATTAAGGTGCCAAAAGTTGAAGAAACACCCTGAAATGTTGTGCTAATTTCTGCCCTGTGTCATGTGGCATATTGTGAGCTGCTGAATGGGCCTGAGAATAGCCTCGGGCGGTACACATATTACAGTCATGTAACTAACCTCCTCCTCTGTTGTCCTTCCCCTGCGGCAGCACAAACAGACCCCAATGGCCTGTCGCCAAGACAAATCAAAAGTGACAGTGATGATGACGACCTGCCAAATGTGACCTTGGACAGTGTTAATGAAACAGGATCCACGGCGCTGTCTATAGCACGAGCAGTCCAGGAGTGAGTATTCTCTAAAGACACACTCTCACAAACACCCCAGCATACACTGGAAATCAAACTTCAGCACATGCACACTGACTGCCTTTGTCTAAAAACTGTGTGTTGATGAAGTTTGTGTTTGAAGGTCCTGCTGTTTAGTTTGACTTTAAAGCTTGGATCCAAACTCCTCTCTGTCCAATACAGTATATGAAGGCTACCGTATTTATGCTTATGTGTCACTTATTGTTAAAAAAAAAAAAAAAAAATTGCCAAAAAAAAAAAGTTAAATTTTGTACGTTTCTTGTGTTTTTAGCATTTGCATTAAGATTATGTTAGAAAGACTAAATATAAATAATGTTAAGACTTCTTAGGGCCCTAGTGAAGCTGGCCCTCTGGTTAAGAAACAATGCTTTTAAGAGATGTTTGACCCAATAAAGATAATTATGCCATCCTTTGCTCCCAACCTGGGGTGCATTTCCTAAAAGCATAGTCAGGCAATTATGGTCACAATTTCTGTTGTACCAGCATAGATATAGTGTCTCATGAGTACATAGTTTCAATAAACATTCTCAAACAGCAGCTCAAAGTTTTGTGGTTTAAACTTTAGGTCTTGACCTGAGAAGTAGTGCTATTTACAAGACTTGTAGTTTGTTAAACGTCAATTAAAGACTAATCTAAGAAGAACCCCAAAGTGATGTGATGCTGGCTACCTATCGTGCAATTTTGTATTATTATTTTTTTTTAAGTAGAATTTATGATTGTTGCTTGTCAGACTACACGAACATGATGATCATGTCACACTGTGGGATCTCAGTTGTCATTAATGTCAGACTGTACGACAGTCAAGATGTGTTAAAAATGAATGCATGCAATAATACTCGTCTGGAGTTTTATATTATCGACCCATACACATTCCGTGAATGTGAGCTGCGAATGTTGACTATCATGCAAAGTATATGAATTATTGCAATATTGGCATATTTAAGAAGAAAAGTTTAAGCAGCTCTACACACTCACATAAAAACCAGTATCCCACGAGTGAAGGAGTTTATGGTTGTTAGCTGAAATCTCTAGCATTAATTCTGACCATGACTTTTAACTTAAAAAAAACAAACAAAGACAGTTCATATGAGACTGTGCGGTAAATGTTCTGATACCGCCAGAATTATGTCCTATTAATTTTAATCTAGGATTATAGGAATTTTTAGGATTTTCTAAATCCTTATAGTGGTCAAAATAGCACTGTGTGTGCTGAGCTTAAGGAAACCTGCAAAATACAGCAGATTAATGAAGAACAAAAATAACAAAGCAGTGCTTATATGTTACCTTTGTCATTTTCAGCAGTAATTTGACATTAATTTGATCTCGAACTGATAAATTACAGAAGTTATCACTCCACCACCAGTTCAACTTCGAATGACGAATGTTTTCGGGAAACACTTTCTCCAACAATTCATTGTACTTGGGTAGTTAAGCAATGAATTACATTGTTGTTAGGAAAACTCACCCCTGAATGATTTACTATCTTCTGTGTTACGCAAAAGAGGATATTTCGTAACATGTATCCTTGTTTTTTGTCCATAAAGTGAAGGTTTTTTCCCCAATCAGGTTTGGCTTTCATTTCATGGAGAATGGCACTCTTTAAAGTTACCTCTGTTCTGCAGTTTAAACAAATTTACGCAGATTTAAAAAAAAAAAGGTAAGAGTGTAAATAAATGATCACAGGATCATAATCATTGGGTGAACTATCCGTTTAATGGATTGAAGAGATGGAAATGACCACTTATTACAAGACTTTTGCAAACTGCGACACATTTGTTTGTAGGCCATTCTCCGTAAAATACCTGCTCTTTGGTTGCTTTAGCTTGGCGGCACAACTCCATGTGTCTTTACTCAGATGAGGTAGTCATCCCATTAAAGACAGTGACATGATCAAAACCAGAAGACTCTCAACCCTGCAGGCAGTAAAGAACAGTCTAGGACTTCTCCCAAAGAGTTTTCCATGAGCCAGCCCCCCTACCAGCACCCTGCCGTCCGCCTGTTATTTAGGCAAATGGTTTGGAAAGTATTCCAGGATTCCTCCATATGTCAAAGCTTCGCACTGACACCGTGTAAATGTTTCCCTTTGCTCCGAGTGTGCTGTGGACGAACGCTACTAGGACTTTGCCCCCCAGTGCAGCACAGTTAAACCAGGTTTACAGGAATGGTCCTATTGGGAGAGCTGCTGCTTTTGGCTGTTTACAGAGAGAGAGGAAAGGAGAAAGAGGGCATGTGTGCAGCTGTGTTCATTCTAGCATGTGAAATAAGATAACATTGTGGGCAGCGTCGCCACAAGAATAACACCGATAGCACGGCGGACTCAATGGACGAGAACAAATAAGCATTTATCACATCAAAGAAGTGTTTGATGAAGAATATTGTCGTTTAATTGGGTCAGTGTTTTTGGACAATAATCCAACCAGAAAATTATAAAGGCTAGGCAATAAAATGCAGTCTACAATGAGGCCGGAGCATCTAACAGTAGGAATGATGCCTTGTCTTGTGGGGCGAATTTGTGGCTGCAGAGTTTGGCTGGCACTGCAAGGCCCCGCGGGACTAAAATAACCCTCTCGGCTCATGGACCTGTCAGAGGCCAGTCACAGCCGACCCAAAATGACTCAGTCTCCGCTATAAGACCGTCCTCACCACCAGACGAGCCAATTTAGGAGAGAGTGAACAGCCAGCTCTGCACTTAATTTAAATATCCATGCCGCTAAAGAAGCCCTGTATCACACAACACCACACTCTGAGCGAGAGGCCAGATGCTGTTATGTGCTGATATCAGTTCCAGATGAACAAACCAAAAGGCATTGCCCAACTTTTGCATTTCTGATAGCATCTTGAGTGACAAATGAATCTACAGTATCTATATATTGTGTTGCATTATCCATGAATCACTATAAGAAAGGGGCTGTAATATTATTAAATGGAACAGTTCTTGCAGGTACTTTTTGGGGTCCTGTAGTCCCCAGGGCTATTCAGTCAAACAGGTGGGGAATGTGGCTGCTCACACACACACACACTTGCACATACAACTACACACTTTTCACGTGTTATTGCATTAGTGCATCATTAACAAACTTCAGTACTAAAGGATACATGAGCATATCAGTTATCGGCTAATGTTAGTACAGTATTTTGTTTACTGGTGTGATCAGTTCTGCTTATTTATTGACTTATATCGAATACTCACTTCAACAGATTGTACAATTTTAAATCACTTTTGCCGTCAACTAGCACTGATTTAAAATAATAGCTCTGTAGTACTTCAAACTTAATAGCCTCCCTAATAGCACTATTCTTGAAGACCTCTTTTTATTTGGGGGCAGCGGTGTCCTAATGGATAGAGACTTGAACCTGTAACCAGAAGGCCGTTGTAATTGATAATATTTAGATGTAATATTATTTTCTCTTTAATATTAGATTATATGATTTATGTTTAATATAAAACATTCTTATTATATATATATATATATATATTACTGTGTAGTACTATATAGTACTTATTTAAATATTATTAACATTATTTATTTTTCTCTTTCTCTATACTGTGTATCGTTTTATAATCCTATTCTATTCTATTACCTTATTATTCTATTCTATTCTTTTATATATAGTATTAAGAGTAGACCTTCAGAGATCTAATCTAATCTCTCCCTGCCTTCTTGGTTCTTCTCTGTCATTCCTCTCTGCAGCCTGGACGAGATGCAGGTCTTGTTGTGACAAATGTTTAGGGGAGCGTATCAGAGAACACCCTGAGCCCTGAGCAATAAGCTTACTTCACTGGTCATTTTGAAGGGAGAGCAGAGACAAAAAGACCAAGAGCTCAGTTCAGTCTGATATTAAAATGCTGCAGAACCATTTCAACATACAGAAGAACTCATACATGATTATGCAGGGTTCACACAAGAGCTGTTTTAAAGGCCTAGGCATCTTCTGGGCAGCAGAGCTCTACACAGTAGATGACAGCAGCAGCATATGTTACATTTTGACAAGAAGAGAAATGGCAGAACCCACCAAAAGGCTGTAATTTTAAGTAAAATACAAGCAATAGAGGGGAGAAAAGTGCCAGTGGGTTAGGAATGAAAAGAATGACGGTGTCCTCTTTGTGCTGGGAGGAAGTGAGGGCTGAGGTTTGCAAAATAAGAGTCCATCCAACCAAGGGCTTTTCATAGTACCAGCCTAGTTCTTACCTGAACCTTGAGGACATCTGGTGCCTGTGAACAATAGTGTGTGAGACCAGTGTAGATTGTAAATCTATTGATAATGGATTTAGCTGGTATTGATATCCAATATGGGAAAACTGTTGATTAGTTAGTTAATGCTTTCAAAAAACCCCATAGAATCCCAATAATAGCCAATAAAATAAAAAGATTAATCAATAAATGAATTTATACACATATACAGCACATATAAATGTTCAAAAGATTGGGGTCTTTTAAAAATAAATAATTCCTATCATAATCAAGCAAAATCACAGCGTTGTGTCTTTTCAACTTTCTGTTCATCAAAGAAACCTAGTAAAAATGTATCAGTTTCCTCAAAAATTTAAAGCAACACTTTTTGAAGTTGATTAAATAAATATTAAATAAATATTATTTATTTTGCCAATTTACTAAAGCTATATGTGAGATGCTTATAAACAAATTTCGGGAGGAGCACGCATGAATGATTAGCCACGGCTGGCTCCGCATTCTCCTCAATCAACTCAATCCACCTCCCCTTCTCCCCCTTCGTTCCGTACCTTCCTCTGGCGGGGGGCATGGGGGTTCGAGGCAAACACGAGCTCTGCCCTTGCAGGGTTCAATCTAATAATATTATGAGGAAGTGAAGAACTCGTGAAATGAACTACATTTATTGTGGGTGCAGATGTGAATAAATGACTATTGAGGCTATGAGAAAATATTAACTTGTATTTCTTGCATAGGTTGCCGAATTCGCCGAACTGGTTGTTTGATGAGAAAGTAACATACATACAGTAGTTGCATTAAATGCGTTAAGAATGAATAGCAAGACTAATGACGGGAGGGTTTAATCAGGGCCGCTGCTGGCCAAATGGGTGCCCTAAGCAGAATAGTATTGTTGTGCCCCCTCCCTCAAAAAATAAATAAATAAATAAAAAAGGGATCAAAGCCTGTAAGGGGTCAAAATAGAACCTTCTATAAATATAAAAGTAAATAAATTAATTGTATTTACTTTGTATT
>JAUCMU010000151.1:12313960-12342419 GCA_032275025.1 Enteromius treurensis
AGGCTTGATCCTGAGTTAATGTAGCACATGCACATGAAAGTGTGACATCAGCAATGAGCAGCCAATCACATGCCTTGAAACTAAAATTCACTGCTCTGTGGAGTCATTCATACCAAAGATTAAAAGATTGAACAATATGAAAAATTTAAACATTCACACAGCAAGATGAAACGATCTATCAATGAAAGTAAAAAAACTTAAAAAGAAACGTGCAAGTAAGCTGTAAAGTTACTTTATAAAGTTGATAATATTTCTAATTATAACACTAAAACAGCATAAACACTAAAGGTAAAACACTTAAAAATGTAAACTCATATGTAGTCATGTTTACTTATTTATACAGCATATTATCTATGTTTATATTAATTTAAAAGCCTAATTACTCTTAAACTAAACTGGCTTGTGTAGTGGATTGAGATAATAATTATATACATAATAATGGAATTATAAAAATAATAATCTCTAAAAATCGGATGATTTTATCTTCAGAAAATGTTTTACTATGCAGCGTCCTTTAATTTGGAGTAAGAGAAGCTGGGGGAGTGGCTTTTTTGGCATCAGACATGTGTCACCTTGCTGGAAGCTGATTGGTCAAATGTCATTTTGAAACATTTGAGACATCAGGTTAGCCGTGCAGCGCAAGTTACCATGGCAATGAACACCAATTGAAGCCTAGTTTCTTTCATGGGACCTAAAACCCAGGGTTGGCGCAAACTAATCTTAAACTTACCTGGCTAGCCACCTAAACCAGCTTCATGGTACAGGCCCCAGGACTTGTTGTTGTTTTATATCATGTTACCACATGGTGGCAGCAGTTAGCTTTTTCTTAAGATGCTGAATGAAGTCAGATGATAACATTGTAATGCTGGTGTATTGAATCTCTCTCTCTTTCTCTCAGTTCCATGTCACCATTCAGTATTGAGAGCATTCGACGGCCACAGCCCCCCGAATCTCCAGACTCCAAGAAAAGACGCATCCACAGGTGTGATTTTGCAGGCTGTAATAAAGTTTATACCAAGAGCTCCCATTTAAAGGCACACCGGAGGACACACACAGGTTTGTCAGCCCCCAAATACAATCTGCATACCTCCTTTCGCTACTGTTTCTGGTTAAAGGAACAGTTCATCCCAAAATAAAATTTGCTGACATAGGCTATCCAAGATTCATTTGTTTCATTGTGTTAACAATTCCTTCAACCAGTCTTGCTTTTCCATATTTTTACATTTCCTTAATATTTCCATAATTAAAAGTGGTCTTTGTTTTTGCTTAAATATGGCCCCTTATCTCCGCCAGGTGAGAAGCCATACAAGTGCACCTGGGACGGCTGCACATGGAAGTTCGCCCGCTCGGACGAGTTGACACGGCATTACCGTAAACACACAGGGGTCAAACCCTTTAAGTGCGGGGACTGCGACCGAAGCTTTTCCCGCTCAGACCATCTGGCCCTGCACCGTCGCAGACACATGCTGGTTTGAAGCCACCCACTCACTCACTCGCACACACGGGAGAGCTGGATCTCCCCCAATAATGTTCAGCTGGGCTGGACACAGAAACGGCCATCCCTGCCCCTGAGAGTGAGGAGAAAAGAGCAAGCGAAGGAGGAGTATGATGCTTTCCCCACATTTGCAGAGCTAAACAGGGTCCATTCAGGGAGGGAGGAGCCTCATCTACAGGCCTGAAACATTTAGAGTCCAGGATGTTGTCTCGTGTCTATTCAGAGGATTATTTCACTCGGACAAACGGTTTGTTTTCTGATTTTTATCTCCCGTTCCGAATCATCCATGTGGTTTATTTTGACACGGCTGCTTCTCACTCAACATCTACAATGTAAAGAAACGCAGAGTGGAATAGCTTTATGTGTTGTTCCGACAAATGCAAAAAGGGGAGCGTGACCGTGAATAGTGTGCTTGCACAATTTTGAACATTTACCTTTTTGCGGAACATCAAGAGCCAGAAGTATCTGAGAAGGATTAAGGGGATCTTCTAATGACAAAGACTTTGGGCCAGTGATTTTCAGAGGGTTACCAGGTTTCCATTTACAGGTTAACGCACCAGCGAATGAGATTACACAACTAAATGTTAATTTCTGTTGATTTTAAACTGAAATTGATTGAATTCGATTAAACAGACAAAGCATAGGTGGATTTCTTCAGCCTACTCTCCACATTTGTCTTAAGTTCATCACACAATTTGGAAAATCTGTAGTAATGAGTCTGGATAATGAGGGTCTACTCAGACAGAAAAGTTGAGGCAGAAGAGCAATATACTTATCCCGAGCACCACAGAAGTGAGCTGGCCTTGTCCTCACACATTTACACAGTCAAAACTTTGGCTTTCTACCAGTGCCGCGTTGTTTTCTATAATTCAGATACCTCTTCTATTTATAAGTGGATTTATAGCGGAGGTGTAGACTTTCACAACTTTCTAGAACATGCTGAGTACATCTCTTGAATGTCCTTTGTTTTCTTCTCCTTTTGTGAGATTGCTTTTGAACTATGAAGCCTGATGTCAGTTATGGTCAGTACTGTACAACAGCACTGTTCATTGGTTTTGTTCTTCACTTTGTATTTATGAAGTGTCTTTGCGTTTAATAGTGTATCCATCCATGCTAATTTTCTTGATAACACTTCACTAGTTAATGCATTGGGTAACACTGACCTAACAATGTACATTACCATTTAGAAATTTGGGGTCAGTAAGAATTGTAATGTTTTTAAAAAACTCTTTTATATTCACCAGGGCTGAATTTATTAGATCTACTCATTACGAATCAATATTGCAATTCAAGACAACTGTTAATTGAAATAATCAGATATTTACGTATACATATTAATATAAAGTATAATTTATTCTTATATATATATATATAATAGCCTGTACATTGACATTTTCTTTTAGTGCTCAAGAAACATTTTCTGTTAACAGCTGTGCTTAATATTTTTGTGGAAATCGTGATACAGCTTGTTTCAGGATTCTGATGTAATGAATATAAAGATATTTATTTGAATTAATTACTGTTGGATCTGTTCTATTTAATGCCTCCTTTCTGTAAAGTGTGTTAATGATTTAAGATTTTTTTTTAAAACTTTTATGACCCCAAACTTTAGCTGGTACAAGCATTTTTAATCTAAGTAAATAGGAAATTCTAAATATACTGTTGCTTTATTCATGATATATTATACTATTCACCTTTGTTCATTAGACAGTAATGTTAGTCAACACTTGAAAGTTTTAAAAGTAGCTATTGGTGTGAAGTGCATAGAAATGAACAGTAATCCAAGTAAATAAGTGCTGTTCAAGTATTGTTCGTGGTTAGGTCATGATACCTAATGCATTAATAATGTAAATGAATTCAACGTTACTGTGAAGTGTTACCAATGTACCAATTTTCCCACCCACATATATTTTAGCATCGTCCTAATTACAGCAATTGAACAATCTCCAGAGTCACCAGTAGAGGGCAGCCAGTGAGCTGGATTACGAAGGGATCCCTGATAGACTCTATTAGCTGTTTTTCTACTTCTTCTTCCTGTTTTTCTTTTTTTTTTTTTTCATTTTAACATTTTCTTCATGCATTCTAATGTTGTAGATGTTAGAAAGTGATTCAGATATTAACTGAGCCATATCAGAATCTGTTCTAATGTTTATTTAAGAAATTTCTCCTTTCTATCTGTCTATTTGTCTGTTGTTCATTCTGTTGTTTTACTGTTGTAGAATTTCATGAGAGATTTCTTAAATTAAACACACACAGATACGTTATATATAAACACACACTACATTAAGATACTCAGAAAAGCAATATGCCGCATTTGTGTGAATACAGCTAATTCTTTTCCATACTGTATCCAGATAAATTCACTGTATGTTCCACGCTGTGCCGTTCACATTTAAGGTATAGGTTTTCACTAAGATGTCTAAGTTCAGTTTTTTTATTTTTATTTTTTTTAAGGAGGGCTGTAATAAGTTGTCAAAGACTCTTGTGTCCCTGTGATCCATATGCACTTTCAAGTGGCCACAGACAGCCTTGTGACCGCTTCCGAATGATTAGATGTGCTAGAACTTACATTGGCTTTGGTCTGCCTGTGCATGCAGGGTTGATCAAACATGCTGACTAAATCTACAATCAGTCACAGTTGCTGGGACATGTAGGGACTTTTCGTCACCAACAAAAGAAAACAAAAGTCAAATGCTGTGAAAGGAAAAGTATCAGTAGAAACATTCATTACTTAGTAACCGTTTGTCCGTTAGAGATGACCGATCCATTTCTAACATTGTTTGTTTGTTTATTCTGAAGTATTACGATGCACCATGTTTTATGTTCCTCACTATGTATTTGTGGACACACGTGTGTATCCTGTTGTATATGGGCTTGAACATAACATGAGCACCTTGTTTCTATGAAGTAATTATTTTAAGATAGACGTGACATTAATCACCAATGTATCTTATCATCATATTCTGTATTTTGAAGCGTGTCTGTAATGTGAGGCACTTCATCTGCATATGACTATTTTCTGTACAAAAACAAAAAAATCTTTTAAAGATGTTGTAATATATGTGAAAGTGAAAAGATATCGCTCAGTTTTACAGGCTGTAAATACCTATTAAAATAGGGCTTTTTTAAAAACACAAGGGATTATTATCTTTATACGTAATATGCAGATTTTTCAGAGACATTCAATCAGCTAATATAATAAGAAATAACAAAAAACTGTTCAATGTTTGAGAAATAATGAAGGCTTGTCATCTTAAAGGGAAACTTCAGCCAAAAAAAAAAAAAAAATCTGTCATTGTTTACTCACCTTCATGTTATTCCAAACCTGTATTCTTTTTTTTTCTTTTTCTGAGAAGCACAGAAAAAGATATTTTGAAGGAATTTGTTTTGACATTTTTAGGACAAAAACAAGTGCTTTTGTGTGAGAAGAAAGAAAGTCAGGTCTAGAACGGCACGAAGGTGAGTAAATGATGACAGCATTTTCCATTTTTGACTGAAGTGTCCCTGTATACGCACATGTAGAGCCGGTTCAATGAAACCGGGAGCAGTTGCATGCAGTTTTTATGAACAATCCAATCAAATGTTCAAATCATCACAGTATTCGGGCGGTGCTGCTTCATTTTTTTGAGCAATTTCGATGTTTTTATACTGACTCTAAAAATGTGAAGAAAGCAGAAACAACCCAATAACACGAACGTTTCCAACACAGTATTCAAGAATCATGAGCAACCAATATACTAGTATAGACACCGGCAAAATTTCGTTTCTTTAAAAACTAAAAAAGAAGGATCGTTTTACTCAATTCTGCATTGCTTTCCCTCCCCTTTGGCATTCTTATGTTTTCTTGTGGCATAATTTTGTAAAGGCAAACAGGGTCAAAGTTATGCAATATTGATGAGTGCCTAGTATTAAGATTTTGATGGTATCCCTGGTATAATAACCCAGACACGACACGAAGATCTGTTCTTTTGAAATGCACTGAGCCTTATGAACCATTTTGAAATATCTGTAAATATCCCGGTTGGTGTTTCTTGAACATTCTTTATGTGTCTCCTATGGAAGCTGCATAAGATTTATATGGTATTACTCACCTATGGAAGGACACGTTTGCTGGTTTACCTCTAACTTTATAAAATCGTGTGAACTTCTCATGCGTCCCCAGTTATGGAAATCGAGCAGTCGCAGGAAATATTCTGAATGTTAAGACACTGGTGGTATGGCATAATTCCTCCGTGAACAGCATTTCCCCTCTTGAGTCTCTGTAAAATATTGCCTTTGTTTATGTATTTACTTTACTTTCTTTGGAATCAAGTATTTACTCAATGGCCTTTGTTTCTTGTTTTGCTGATATTCTATAATTATCTTTCTTGTATTTATGTACAGTGTGTGTATTGTAAATATATTCAGAGCTCCCCCCCTCACCTTTTTGGTTTTACTGTAAAGTTGTGATATTTTACCCTGCTACACTTCAAAGGGATTCCCTTCCCATTGGATCCTGCTGGAAGTTGTCACGTTCGAATCGTTTCTGAGGTTGAAAGTGTTTCAGCTTTATTTTGTTTCTCCAGAAGTTGTCTAAATATTCTGTGCTTTTTGCTATTCTGTATTTCCTTTTCTTTTCTTTTTTTTCAGAAGATTGAGCTGTGAATTGAAATTGAGATTACACATTATACTTGTTTGATAATCTAATCGGAGGCATGGAAGTAAATAAACTTGCATTTTGTATGGAACATATTGGCATGAACGCATGTATTTACGTTTACTTGATTAGTATTTTTGCCCCATTGATTAATATGATCATTTTTAATGGGTTTTTATACACTATTTTGAATTTGAGTAACATAACACTAGTTCTTACAGCTAGAACATTAAATAATAATAATTTACACACTACAATTAAAATTGGTTTTGTGCTTTTAAATAATTTTTTTGTTAATTTTTATAAAAAGTGAATCCCTTTCAGTATCCATCCAGGGCATATTAAATTATACAAAAATGACAGTAAAGATGTTTATAATATTAATTATAATTATTATTTTCAAAACTGATATAAAGAAACAACACCAAATAATTTTAGAATGATTACGAGACCGAAGACTAAAGGACTGCTAAAAATTCAGCTTTGCCATCACAAGAATACAATTCTTTACAAAAAAATTAAATAGAAGACAGGTATTTCATATTGTAGTGATATTTCACAATATTACTGTAGTTTTGTTCAAATGATTAGCATTATTTTTTTGAATATTTATCTGCTGCACCCTCTTTTTATATCTATAAACGTAGGATGTGCGAATAAAACTTTAAGTCAGATGATCAACATATAGAATTATACTATTTTTTGAGTCTTATCATTTCCACTGATATTGCTTTCATTGTGATAGCTCAATAGTTTCCCTTAAGCGTATGAGCATCATCACAGTGGTACACACTGTGTATAAGTTCTTTCAGTAAATGGCATCCACTAAATAGGATCACAGCTGAGCTACTGTTTGATCCATACTCTCATCCGCAAAGATCATCTAAATGTCAGGTCAAATAGTGAATTAAACTATTGTTCCTTTCCATGAAAGAAAATAAATGAGTTCCCTATTGACACAGGGCTTTTCAAAGAAACATGAAGGCATCGACTTCACGATAACAATCTTCCTCAGAGACAAAGCAGCCGGGCATGTTTAACAAGTATTATATAACACACAATCTTAAAGTAACTAGCCATCAATCACTAATAATCAAATAGCATCCCTCTGTTTGGCCGGCGACTTTGTACTTTGAGGCGCTATATGACATGTGCTGATTTAGCATGCAGCTAACATGCTAACCTCTACTAAAAAGAGGCCAGACGAATAAAATTCACACCATACACTGAACAATATGTTGTCACAAGTGGCAACTGTCTTGTATTTTATTTAAAAATTGTACCTTTATTTGATAAATACTAAAAAAAAAACCTTCACCATTCAATAGTATTTGTTAGCATACATGCTACTAATTAAGTTCTGTGATATCTCCATATATAATCCTGGAGAGAAGGCGTTTTTTAAAGAAATGTAACAAAACAATAGCATACAGTCATTCGCTTGGTGTTTTTGTTCTTGTTTAGGCCTAACTGTGATTTCTGGACAATAACATATGAGTATATAGGGTTAAACTTTATCTTGAGAGTCCATTTAGACATTTTACTAACTGTAAGTAACTTTGTAACTACATGTCAGCTAATTCTCATTAATTCACGACTACATATCTACTAACTCTCAGATTAGACTGTTAGAGTAGGGTTAGTAGAATAAGTTGACATATACTCCCAAAGTTTCTGATGTATGTCAGTATGTAGGGTGTTGTGGACCCATCAAAATAAAGTGTTAGCAGATGTAAAGCAGACAGTTTATCTACTGTAATACTCTAATGACTGCTAGTTGACATGTAGTTGCAGAGTTGCTTACTGTAAGTAGATTGTTTAAAGTGGACTATCGAAATAAAGTGTTACCGTATATAGTAACCTCGTATTAAGCAAGGGGAAAAAAGTGAATTGCTCATGTTCAGAATTGGTCTGTTATATAAGAACTGATTCAGAAAATTATATACATCCTAGTGATGAAAGGAATGCATTGTGAAAATGTCAGGTTATTTTCATTCTACTCTTACTCAGTGATTTGTATACAGGTGAGGTAATTATAGTATCAATTTAATTGGGAATACCATCAGCTTTTAACTCAAATCTGCCAACCTGTATTAGCGATTGTAACCACACCTCCATTTATTCACCTAATCACATGTGAGCAAGGATGACTGGACACTCCAGTTTAACCTGACAGACTAAGACTTTAAAGACCTGCCTCCATATTATGTGTAATAACAGTAATGATGTATGCATTTAACATTAACTGTACTCATCTAAGTGCTGCAAATTAGAGTGATTAATGGGTGTGTTAAACATTTTCCATTTAAGCAGCTTGAACCTTTAATTACAGCAATTAGACTTGTTCTCTTTCGGTTTTGGTCACCAAATGAAGAACTTTAGTACAAATATATGTTCTTCCTCTCTCTCTCTCTCTCCAAAAATATATAAACATTGTGGATCCTCGTATTACATTACCTCAGATAAAAACTATTTTACTTCCATCTCAGGAACAACGTTGGCTTGTCATGTGTAACAAGCCGCTTCTGTTATGCATTTGCAATCTCTGAAAAATAAGGCGAAAAACATTTTTATCACTGTAATGGAAAATAAAAGGTTTTATGGGGCCACACATACAGATGTAACACACACCATAAGCCAAACCAACTAATGTAAACAATCAGCTGCCACATTGTTCCACATAATGCGGCCATTTTGAGCACTTTAAGTTTGAACAAAGATTTCTAAAACCACTTCCCAGTAACCCGGTGCACATTTCATGTAAGCGTTGAGTTACATTTTAGAAAATAGAAAAAAAAAAAAAATAATAATAATCTGTGCAAAATAAATACACGTTATATGTACATTTAAAGCTATCATTTATCCCAAACAAATGCATAGTAATGAAATAAACAACTATGGAAGTAATCGATATCCGACCTGTCCTCTCGCCAGGAAAAATACAGCATTTGTACCACTTATTGCATTTCAGTAAAACACAGGAATTAACATAAAAGGAGTTCAATCTATCTTCAGATTGTGCTCTTTCAAACATTTTGCCTACACAAAGCAAATCCCCCTGAAACATATCATAGTTTGGACTTCATCCAACTCTTTGGTGTTCTGAAGCTACATTTAATTTTTCTAATTACCCGGTGGCTCTGAAGCTCTGTTTCTTATCAAGTGCTGCTTTTAAGAGACATTAATTTATTGTGACTCAGCGTTTGTAGCTCACACTCTCATGACTGTTGTGCAGTTCGGTTCTACAATCAAAACTACGGCGCATTTTATGATTTACCTTGTGATACAAGTACGAATAGTAATTTACAGGAATATTCTGGGTTCAATAAAAGTAAAACGCAGTCGATAGAACCTATGGCGTATTGTCGATTACCGTCATTAATTTCAACTTCCAAAATCTAGGTTACAACAGAAGTAAATGTAACCAATCTTGTAAACGTTAACATTTTCAATGTTTCAATAACATAGCCGCAAGATCAACCTTATTTCTTTTATTTCTTATTATGCGTTTTATGGAATATTGCTTTAAAGAAGATTCAAATTGCCCACAAGTTCTTGTTTTTACATGGCACCTTCAAGGTAAAAAAGGCACATTTAAAGTAGTTACGTCATAAACAATGACCTCAAAGTATGCAGACGGACAAAGAAACAAACAAAAGTGTCAAAAAGAATGTCCCTGGCAAATGAGCCAAGTTCTCATCAATTAGCTGGTTTTGTGACCACAGGAGCTGTACCGACGGCAGGGTTCGGTCCTGTTGTACCTGATGAACTGCCAAAACCCAAGATTAACCAACACACCCAAATCCTAATTAGTATCATCAACAGAGGTCCTGATAGCCCTCCCGTGGCACCGTCAGAACAGCGAGAGCGGGCGGCTCTAGTTCTGGTGTCTTTTCATGTGGAGGGCCAGGTGGTCCGATCGGGAGAAGCAACGGCTACATACGGCGCACTGGAAAGGTTTGGCCCCCGTGTGCTTCCTGAAGTGGCGCGTTAGCTCGTCAGAACGGGCGAACCGCCAGTCGCACCCCTCCCATGAGCACTTGTATGGCTTTTCGCCTGCAACAAAACACAGGCCAATACAGGTTGAGGGGAGAACACCATCAGAATTTGATGAGATAAAAGGCTGTGTACTGCAAGATAATGGCAAGAAAAGGTCTTTCTATAGAGTCACACTCATAGGCTGCAATGTTTATTTAATGTCTTACCTGTGTGAGTTCGTAAATGGGCCTTCAAATGTGACGACTTGGTGTAGACCTTCTTACATCCTGATGCGTAAGAATACAATAAATGTTAATAAATACCATAACTTTTAAGCTCATATCCATAATAAAAACATTATAAGGACAGTTCGCCCCAAAAAAAGAAGCTTCTGTGAATTCATTTTTTCAATCTCATTTAGTTCCAAATCTGCACGACTTTGGAAAAAGCGCTTTTATCCATACAAAAGTCAAAGAAGTTCTTCAAAATATGTTCTTTTATGTTCTACATAAAGAATAATGTCATGTAGGCTTAGAACAACACAAGGGTGAAAAAAAAATTCCATTTTGGGGTGAACTACCCTTTGAACTAACATTCTGGCCAGTTCTGACATGTCCAGCAGCCATATATCCAATGTCAAAAGGTTTCGCCATTGTGTCCTAAGCCTCTTAGTCAGTTAAAGTCCAACCTAGAGACCGGTAATTGCCCGAAGTTTAATCACGTCAGTCCACAATGTCTATTCAACAACATTAAATTATCTGAATAGCCATTTAAGCCAGCGCTGCGTCATATGGACTGTGTGTTAAAAGCCGCAGCTTCTTTTTAAGGCCTTGAATGTTTTTTTTTTCAAATAAAGTGTATGCTATAGTCACAAACTAAAGTGTACAGATGCTAAACTCAATCTCACCTGGTACATCACAGTGATGTATTCTCCTTTTGTCTAGATCAGGATTGTTTCTACGGTTGAACTGGGCAGGTACTGCTTGTGTTTGAACAGAAATTGCCTGTGCAGGGGTAAGACCTGCCATTTTAGACGCCATGCTGGCAGCATATGACGGCGGTGGCGATAAGTTCTGTATCAGTTCTTTCCTCCTGTCTGGGCTGCCCGGTTCTGAGTTTGGAGGGGAGGGTGGTAGGTAGGCCGCCCTCTTCTGTGGATGCTGACCAAACTGGGAAGGTAGCGAATATCCACTGTTGCCCATATTACAACGCGGCCGTTCTGAAATCTGTCTGGGGTGTGTGTGAATGGCGTTATAAGATGGCATCGGAGGGCATGTGGCATTATGGGAATCTGTGCAAGGATGGCCACCGTTGGGCTCGAGCTCCGGATTCAACAGCTGAAAAAGTGGAACGTCTGGGAATTCGAGGGACGACTGCTCGTGCTTGACGTAAACATTGCTACCGTTTTCCGCAGATGAGCTGTAGAGGTTTGTGTACTCTTGCGTAATGGCGGGTGCGACCGAGCCGTGGCAACTAGAGTAGTTGAAAGATGAAGGCAGAGGTTCTGTCTTTATCTGTGGCGCCCCGGACCTCACGGGTCTACACATGCCGGTCCGTAGGTAGGTGACGTCCGGTAAAAAAACATTCATGTTTATGCTGTATGGCGTGCCTTGGTCCATCGTGAGGGAATTGTCTTGACAAAACCTCTTATGGTCTGACAATGTGTGAAACGGAGGCGGCAGATATCCATCCATGTCTCTTTTGATCTGAGTAACAAAAAAATAGGGTTTTCATTCAGCACACAAACATACAATACATGAGCTGAAACACATTTGTTGGGTTATATCCAACAACAATCCTTGAAAACCTAGCATGTCCCTTAATAGCCAAATCAGTAATCTTGCTGTATGCTCTATATTCCATGTAAATATTATACAGTAGTTTTCCCATTGTCTGATTCTTTTTTGGGCTGAGTACACAACACAAGTCAGGATGGTGCTCACTGAAGGTTTTGGGACTGTGTGTGTTTTTATGGTGCCATCAGCATGAGACTCTAAAGGTAAAGTCATTAGTCACATGGTATTTATCTCTCAGCTGATTGGCTTAAAACATTGCATATATCCAGCCAAGCAACTGGCATTGACATGGCAATGTTAAAATATAGCTTTCTTCACTTATTATATAAAACCCTCTGTCATAAATCCTTTAAGCTATATAGTAAGCAATGCATAAATTCCTGAGAATTTCGAGACAAGTTTAGAGGAATGCATCTTTAACCCGACTGACTTTTATTATCACAAGTTCATCCCACTTTTAAACTCAAAGTTTAGCTCAAAATTATTACAATTTCAGCCATTTTCAAGTTAGCATGAGTGCATCTCTAAATACACAGGCTTGTTGCTACCTTACACAGGAGGAGGAACCCCCTCGCTCTCTCTCTGCCATCCATAAACTAGGAAATACTCCATCTGAATTTAGAGCCTACAGCTGCTCTGCTGTTATGGAGTCTACAGATTAAGGTCAGTGCAGAGTTCGGCACAATTCATCCAGCATGCTTCCTACATACAGTATAACGTACTGGAGAACACCATTAACGTGTTAAAAAAAACTGTTCAGCAGCGACTATGTTCTGTTTTAGATCAAAAGCATAAACAACACAGGCATTTAGGAAAGCTTGCCAACCAGCACTGTTTACCAATGTTACATGCGATTACAGATCGACTCTACCAGAATGTGATGCCTTGATGGAGTGTCATTAAATCCACTGTAATCGTCCTCTCTCAATGCCTCGTTCAGGTCTTAGAGGTATTTTATTCTAGCCGTGGATCCTGCTCAACAAAGCGTAGCCCATAACCGCATGTCCTTTGCTGAAATAGGCTGGAGATCACGTCATTCAATATGCCGCAAATGAGAACGACACGACAACCAGCCCGAGATGTCAAGCGCTTCACGCGTTTGACAAGACAAATTACGCAACTGCCTCGTTTCAATGCCTCAAAATGGGGCGGGGCTTTGTCATCATACATTTAATAATTCACCCAAACAGGTTTTCAGGATCTGCTATAGTGTTGCAATGAAAAGAAAAGGAAAAAATGTCAATGCACTGTAATAAATAAATAAATGTATTGTTATTATATATTATTAACTGGCTGTTGTAGTTGCCAGAACTTTACCATACAAATTCAGATCTTTTTGTGTCAAAAGATGTTTGGTGTATATGCCATTATATATATATATATATATATATACCTCTCTGTGTGTGTAAATTATATTCCAACCTATATTAGTTATTAAGAATATTTCTCACTGTGAAATGATCTTAGAAAACCACAACTGTAACATAAACTTAAGCAAAATTGGCCTCTCCAGCAACAGTGACAAATAAAGAGTTTGCAACATACATACACACACACACACAAAAAAACAAAACATAATTGGCACTCAAATAATGCAAAACATTCCCCTTTTTTGTCTAAAAGGTGGGATACGGTGAAAAAAAAAAATAAAAAAAAATTATAGTTATAATACAGCTGTAAAATTATACATATTATACATATTAATTGAATGTAAATATATAAATCCTACATGTAATTAATTCTTTGTTCATTTATGCTTATGAAAAAAACGTCTTAATTTGTAAACATTGTCATATATATATATATATATATATATATATATATATATATATAATTTACCCACTAAAATGAGTAAAATATTACTATTATTTAAAATAAAGTGAGATTAAATATCTGAAATTGCTTACCAAAATGTTTAAGATAAGTTATTGGTCTTATCATCTTAATATTACAAATTATAACACAGTTTCAACCAACAACGCTTGAAGGTAATCATACCAGACGAGCCACCACACTAAAACTATTCTGTTGTATTTGACTTAATTCATGTGAATACAGTATGGAATTCTATGGAATAGGTTAATTCCCATATATTACCCTCTCCCTTTCTTTCTTTCTCTCCCTCCCTCGGGCCATATGTGCTGGTATGCAAAACTGCTTGACTGCACTGCAGCTGCCTGTGTGGATTGCGTGTTTTATGCCAACATGCTAGGAGAAGTGTTGAAGTAGGCAAAGTTGCTGCCAGGGACAAATATCAGGAATGTTTTTATTAAAATAGCACACGATCATAAAAGATCACTTGGAATGCCTTGGTGAAACTGATTTGTGAACAAATTTGATGTCACTTAAAGATAATTGCTGTAAAAATATCAACAAAAAAATCCAAAATGTATAGTTACAGGAAGTCAAACAGGCTTGTTCACATGGCTGTATGATTGTTGCAGGATGATTCCATGCTCAAATATGTAAAAAAAACAAAAAACATCAAAATGGTGCTGATTAGTAGAAATGCATGTGAAGCTTTCATTTTATTATGAAAGGAAATCAATATTACAATAAGTGAAACTTACAGTATGTGTTAGCATGACAAATGAATTGTGATGTCGAAATAAAGGCCGTTCCCATCATTCGTAGCTGAACGTGCATTGTCCTGCTTTACAGAAGTATTTGAAAACCAAACATAGGTATATTAGGAAAACAAAGACACATGTTGGACAGGTTTAGAGATTTGTTCTGGGGCCAGACAAACCACTGTGACAGACCTCTGATGTTTCTCTTTGAGAAGTTAGACCTGTTTCTTCTGAAAATGCTATTGATTGAGATTTTAACCAGAAATTATTTCTGTGTAAAACATTCTTATATGGATAGTTCAACTAATTTGAATTTATTTATTCACCCTCATCTCATTCAAAAAACCCCATGACATACTTTCAACAGTAAAACTGTTTAGATAAGGTTGTTTTGGACCCCAACAGATTTTTAAATTCATTTTGTTGATGTGTTTGTCATTAAGTCTATTTGTGGCATTATTTGTGACATACACGCACAAACATTTTGTTTTGCCATGCCTATGCCACATTGCCAAATGTTAAATCAAGATCCACTAAATCTAGTTATGTATTGAATGTGCATCAAAGGCGAGTATTTTCTGTTGCTCATTAGAGAATTTAAGGATCATAGCAGCCAGGGAGCATCTGTTGATGTTGGCACACGGACATCAGCATATGAATGCAAGTAATTCATGTTGCATATCATTAAAAACTTAGAATATGCCGACAATTGGATGCCAGACTTCAGAAAATGCAAAGCATGTGAGCAAGCATCTACTGTACATACTACTAATAGACTCACATGACTAACAACTATTTACCACAGAGGAATTCTTATTGTTTATCATTTGCAGGTTACAATCATGTAAATGCAAATGGATTGTATTTTTAACACAACCTTCATGACATATATACAGTGTGAGCTCTGTGGCGTTTTGAAAGTATTTGCATTAAGTGGTCAAATTCTCTCAATCTCTTCTATAAACATGGTCATGCATGTTGGGGACACCTGATTTCTAGTGATTATCGTCTCTGCATTTGATAAATAAAGTTTAATCTCTTCATTATACATTACAATCACTCTATTTTCTTTCTTGATAATGTTCAGTGCTTTGCTACAGTCCGTATTGTTAAAAGCGCTACAGTATATAAATAAAAGTGACTTGACTTGACATGCACAAGAAAAGATATTTGATCCTGAAATTCAAATGTTTTCATGTTTGCCTTCATATTAAGTGATATTTTAGGAGAAGCAGGTTATGATATCAAGTGTAAGGTTTTAGTTTTAAAGGGTGTGGTGTATCAGGAAGCCCTCATTGTCAGTGGAATTATGGGTGGCTTACTAAAAGAGCTTTTTAAGATAATATTTAAAGCTCAATGGCACTGAAAAGAACTGCTTTATCCATGTGAGTATTTGTGTTTATGTGACATGTGATATGGGTGAATAACCTTTGGTTTTGTTGATGAATAACAAATTTAATAAAAACATTTGTTTACACTGTGGAGTGTGATTATTCCAAAGTATCAAAGTCATCAGTCTTTTGCAGTCATGAGGTTCAGCTTGTACTCTCAGTGCAATTTACAGCAAAACAGGTTGCATGTTAATGACTAAAAGGAGTGAGAGTCAATCTTAGGCTTTTGATGAGGAGATTTGTATGATTATGTATAAACAGCAACCGTCAACACAACTTGTCTGGTCATAAATATCAATCATAGCTTACTTTCTTTCTCTGGTCCCAGGCTCACATGTTAGACTCACTTTTCAATTTGTCTGAGCGACATTTGGGAAAATGTGAAACAAAGCTGAAAAACTGTCACATTAGCTCGCTAGCGTCATCTTATTTTTCCTGGTTATATAATGTAGGCTCACCAAATGCATCAATAACAGTCACATTTAGCCACCAGTGAATTCTGTCAACATAGTTATATTAAGGGACTGTTCAGACTGCTTTGGTGAAAAAAAGAAAAGAAAAGAAAGCATCTCTTTAGGACTGCTTCTATCAGATTAGAAGTGAGTAGGCATTTCTGTTAAAAACCATAAGCCTAATTAAAATTCATGTAAGTTCAGCCCAATTTCTTTAAAAAAAAGTGCGGCTGCTATCATTTTGTGGATCTTTGATCTTTCAGATTCACCAAGCCTAGCTGTAGAAAAACATTAATTAAGAAGCTGTTAAGCAAAATGACGATAATTTGAAAGTAATAAGAAAAGCAATCAGGTGAAAATTATTTTGGGGTTTCCCACAGTCAGACTATTCAAAACCTTTTTTATAGTACTAAAACTAATGTTGAGACGTACTGTTGTTGTTTTTTTCACCTGTGCTGCTGCTTTTCCACTAAAATAACGTCACTTCTTGGAGGATAATGTTATAGGGTGAAGCAGTGTTGAATTTTAGCACTTCCAGTTTCATCGTTCGGAAGTCAGTGGGTTTACAGAATGTGTTTTTACTTTGAAAAAGGTAGCTGCTAACAAGTGGCTAAATGGAACAAAAGAGGCTGTCATGGGTATTAAACATCATCATCTTTACTGCTTTTACAGCCTCGTGTTTATGTGTTTATATCAAATTTTTTGGAAACTATTTTGACTCAAACTTTTTGAGGGAACAAAGGTGAAGCTAACTTTCAGATTGTCCTACAAAAATATATCATCAGCAACTGGATTTTGTCAAGGTTTGGCTGAACCAGCCTCTGCTGGTGGATACCGTAACTACATGTGATCCATGAACTGAATTTCCATCAGCAAACAATTTACATGAGAAGAATAAATAATATTGTATATTAGTATATAAAACACTACAGGTTTTAAAATATAGAGAGTAATACACAAGGATCATATTCTCTTACTAAAGGAGGAGATTTTTTTTTTTTTATTGAATATCAAAATGCACAGTTTGCAAACATATAAAACATATATACATATATTGCATATCAGTAGTTAAATTTGAATTAGAAATTCAAGATTAATTTGATAAAAAATGAAATTAAATGTAGCTAATAATAATAATACATTTACATATTTTGCAATAGGGTTAATTAGATATTATGATTTTCTGAACTCGTTGAAAAAATAAACACGTCACCATGGATATCCATCATATTCAACAGAGAAGTTAAAGCAATTTTCATAAAATCACAATATAAACCATTGTTTGTGTTCTGAAGAAATGATACTAGCCATTGAGTTTTTGTGACATTGTTCAATATTTCCGAGTCAACAGCATTCCTCAAAACTCAGAACCAAATCATTTTTGTTTCCATTGTGATGCCTATTTTTCCAAATAAAACGAATATTGTTTTATACGAATACAGCAATTTTAGCGCACTCCAAAATAAATGAATATGTAACATAAACAAGTTAAAGATGATGCCAAGCTGGTTCCATAATTAGTTTATTCAAACTAACTAGTTCGTTGAGTTTTGTTTTACGTACGATTCTACGAAAATAGCATTAACCCTGAGCGCTCATCTAAGATTAAGACGTTACAGTAACATTATACTAACAGGCCCGACGGACTCACAAATGAAATGAGAAGAAACAACATCCAAAAGAGTCTCGCTCTTTAGCTTTCATCTGAGTAGACACAGCGTGAGGTAACTAACAATGTTATTAAAACGCTTTCTCGTGATTGTGATTAATTTTGTACGTTAAAGATGTCTTGATTAATATAGCATAGGCTCAAATAACATCTTCAGTCATGGCTTTTCTGCTTTAGTTTGTCTTGATGACATGAAAAGGAGAAAATTTGATCTAGGCCACTTGTTTTGTCAGAGTAGGCCAATATTACTGTAGTATCAGCTCACTACCTCTAGATGGCATTGTTTAGTCGCCAGTCATCTGGGATCTACAGTAACTGAATGTGATTATCACATGCATAAAACACTTAAAAAAAAAAAATAGAACAATATTCTATTCTGCTTTACTTAGTAGCAGTCGAAGTAGTAGTTGCTGAATTACCCAAAGTGCAGTAGCATTACAACAGACCACTAATTCTGCAGAGTTATGTTATTTCATTGATACAGTATACAATAAATGAATGTTTGAGACTTTTAAGTCCTTCGAACCGCTTCTTTGAACATAATGTAAGTTGTTGTAATAATTTAGTAATTTAAATGCTGCAATGAGCTGTCAGAACTTTATCACAAATTTAATTTGCAAATGAGGGAACCAGATCTCTCTAGAGTAGCCCATTAAGGTATGAAAAAGTTTTGATCCAATTATGTTTCCCCCCGTGCGTTACAATCATCCGCGATTGTGTTACAACAGATGACAATACGCACTCCATCGGTTTGCTTTTGTCTGTGCATTTTATTTGACACAGTTTCATTTCCTTCTGATCTTTGCAATCATTTCCACACCATTATTTTTGCTTGTTTGCAAGAGAGAACACAAGTCTAATGTTGCTCTCTGGGGAAAAGTTCAATATAATTTGTTAATTAAATGGATTAATTTAATCACAGTAGCTCCAAAAACATTCATCAATATAATTGTTCCTCCAGCTCCAATTTAATTAATGTTTAAGTGCAAACAAGTAAGTTTCAAATGTACATAATACTACATGCCCCCGCCGCCCCTCGCCGCCTATTCATTTTCCCTCTCTGATCCTCATCGCACAGAAGCCTGTCCGTGTTTGTTTGATTTTCAATGATACAGCGTCGCTGAAACCAAACATTTATTACAGCAATTTAATTTAACCTCTCAACAGGCTTTTACAAGACGACCAGAGGGATAGTATCAGTGAAAGGCACTCAGTGTTCAGTTATTAATCTCCCGCCGCCGTTGGCCCTTTCATAAAAGGTAAGTATTATCCAAACTCCAAACATACCACTGCCATTCAAGCTGTCTCGAATTTCATCGCAATGTGAACCAGATAGAGTTCAATTCGTCCATGCAGGCCAAAATAATAAAAGATAATAATCTGCCCAAGGAATGTGGAGCGTTTGATGTAGACACTGGTGGATCTTCAGTTGAAATAATTGCATATTGACTGGGTCGGGACGGTTGGCTCAGGTACACTCATCTGTGTCTTACAGGTGTTGTCCTTGCTAGACAACCCATCCCTTGTTTAGGAAAGAGAGAGAGAGAGAGAAAGGATTTTGTCTGACAGCAGAAACTGCTTTTTTTGTTGAACGCTGGAATGAACAAAATGATATGGGAACGCTCAAGTGTATCCATATTTAAAGGAACAAGATAGTTAAAAAGTGTCTAGTCTGATAGTGATGTTCTGGTCTCCTGAAAATGTAAGATTTTTATTTGAAAGGTACCTCCTATTAGTTACATAAACTGTTTTTTATGAGGTATGTGCCTGGAATTTATTGAAATGTGCAAATGGACTAATAATTCCTATTTTTTTAAACATAAAACTGTGTTTGTTCACATAAAGGAATACCTAAACTTAGATTTTGCTAAACATTTGCTAACCCTCATGCCATAAAAGATGTAAACGAGTTGATCTAAACAAATTTGGAGGAATTTAGCATTAAATCACGTGTTCACCAAAGCTCCTCTGCAACAGCTGCTGAAACATCACAATAATCCACAACTCGACTCTAGTCCATCATTTAATGTCTTGTGAAGCAAAAAGCTGCCTGTCTTGTTGTTTTTATTTCTGGGTGAACTACTATATCTTCATGAAATCCCGTTTTGCACACTGATACCCACTGAAGACAGTTTCTTCAGGAAATGATTATTCATAAATTGCGTGTTGAAACAGTGAGCTAAATTTGTGAGCTTATCTCGAACTCATTGTTTCAAAACAATTTATTTACGTCTTTGAGGGGTTTGTATATTTGAAGCAATTAAGGAACGGCACAGCAATGCTTTAGTCAAACATACAAAGCTTATCTACTCCAGCATAACGAGTTTCACGCTGCTACATGGGTAAATATTTGTAAGCCTCGCGGAGGACGTTTTGTAACCAAAAAAGCATCAAATCAAGAGAACATCTGTCCAATTGCTGCATCAAACGAATAAGATTATAATGCTGTAATATTCACTCAAGGCTCAGATCATTATGCCTCTATTCATCTGTGAGATTGGAGGAAACATTTGCCGGTTTTGGGGGCAGCAGGAAAAAATACCCTACACAACAGATGTTAGGTGTTGAAACAGCTTACACTGGCCCCAAAAAGTATTTAGACTCTTAAGCCACACTTAAATTACCAAATCATATTTTATTCAGCTAAATGGCATCTGCAAACAAATGATTTTCTCAGAACTGACATTCTCAGAGACATTTGTGCAATTACTTTTAACCAGATGTCTGATCACTTCAAGTTTACACAGGTGTCCTAGCAGAGGAACCACAGGTGTCCACTCTTCATTTTGAACATTATTAAACGCTGTTGTTGCATTATTTAAAAAAAACACCCAACAAACTTTTTAAGGATGAGATTACTGTAAGTCGATAATTATGTTCATGTTATGACTTATAACTGATTAACGGCTGATATTAACATTTTGAAACAATTTTGTATACATTGAAAACAGAAGCACTTATAATAACTGAAAATTATATACCATGCTGCAAGTATAAGAATCATGCAATTATAATGTACAGTATAAAAAAATACATATTCATTCAAAGTTTTGCTAAAGATTATATTAAAAAAGTTATTTTAAAGATTAACTTTCGGTGATTAATTAAATTAAATGATCAAATAAATATCAAGTGTAAATCTTATATCAGTTGATACCAGTATGATATGGATCTGTACTGTAGTTTATCCATAATTATTTACATGTTTTTGGTTTGTCTTTTCTTAAAATGCTCCCTGGTTTACATGCAGTGATGTTCATTTTCAAGTATGACTTCTTTAAATGTTCTTGAAAAGATTATATTACATAATCTTTATGATTATTTGATAATGAATTTAAAAACCAGCTTTCACTGTGGTATTAGATACACAGCTGTATTAGGTAAAGCACTATATGAGCTGAAGTATATGAGAAAATATTATAGTAACTGGTTCATCTTTAGCCGCCACATTCCAAGCCATTAGCTGATCTGTCCGCACCTCCTCCTGTTTAGTCATTGGCCAGATTCCTTCAGAACAGACCACTAATCACATGACAAAGCTGTCTCTATTAGCCTCTGTCTACCCCTCCCTTCCCTTCACCCGTCTCTGTTCGGCTTCAAGTACATGCACAGATTTAACTATCGTTATTCTCTTTATTGTTGTGCTAATGAATTATTTGACCAACGGTATTATTTACTGTTATGTGAAATGCGCTGGTTAAGCCTTGAAAGTGATGTGGAATACTATGATAAAGCTAAGCCTCTTCTGGCTCAAGTCAATAAAATCTAAACAAAGGGGCACCTTCACTGTTCAAGCCATCAGTGTCTGGTGAAAAACAGACCTGCCAATCAGTAGACTGCTCCAAAGGCATCTGGTTAAACATGTTGTGCATTCCTTGTAAAGAGGAAATTAATTAGGTTTTATTAGAAGCATTGATACAAAAACCTCTTTAAATAGATTCCAGTCCACCCTGGGAAATGGCTCAATGTGATTGTTCTGGACTGAGTGTAATCAGATATATATGACATACTTCTCGAATGCACTGTATGCATTTGGACACTTAAGCGCACTTAGAATGTATGCTTGTCTTCATATTGGATCACAAAATAATGTTATAATTGTTTAATTTATTGTAGCTTTGTATATGTCAGCTTTTATTTATGGAGTGTTTTATATGCATTACAGCATTTAAACATGCAGGCTGGTATTCCACTTAAATAACACAAGCAGCAATCTATCAAAAAGCCATCCAATGAGAAACGATCACAGCGGGTCATACATTAGGCTGCATTATTTTAATTATTATTCCATCACAGGTCGGAAGAACAAAAGTTTCGGTGTACACAACTCGCCATGTTTCTTGATCGCTATCCATTTGTTGAGATTTACCTGGGGGCATCTTACCTTCCCCTTCATAATTAAGAACACTTTAGTATCAAACAGTACAGGGGTGTCTTCAGAGGTATTAATTAGGACTTTATTTATGCAGATCCCTTGAAAGATTTGCATAAAATCTATTCCACAGATGGGTTTATGGTTGTAATGAATGTGCAATGCTGGTATAACATCTGGTTCATCATAACAATGCTTGTCCTTTGAAAAAAAATAAAAAAAATAAATGAAGACACATTTGTGGGAATGTCTCTGCTACTTTGTTTAAAAACATTGCGAGAAGGTAAATTGGGTGACTTTCTTTCCATTTTTGAGAGACATTTAAAACGTGTGTACATATAATATACTGTACAGTATATACACACATACGTACATATATAATGTCTATATCTTTTTTGCTTTGTTTTGTTAAAATAATTATTTAATGTTATTTTTTTCCCAATTCCTCAAAATCCTTTAGAATATACAGCTAGGAATAAAACACTCAAATTTGGAATATTTGCTGTAAATACTGAAGTAACTGAAATCTAATAGTCAAGCAGGCTTATTTTAATAAAAGAACTATTAAATGTGTAAATGAGGTTGTTTTCTTCTTACTAGTCTAGAAGAAGACGAGTACAGTAGCCCAAAATCTCAAAACTGCCCAGTGCCTGAAAATACTATAGTTTGCCATCTTTCTTTAATTTGTATATACACTCGCTTTGTAATTATCTCGAATGCATTATAAACGAACAACAGTATATTTATAAATTAAGATAGAATTATAATCCTTCACAGAATGGTTGTTCATTGAGCCTTTTTGTTCAGTGTTGCTTTTATTTTCTTTGCAACTCTCAAAGAAATCCACAGTGCAAGCAAACTCGCTTCTTTTGGCGGCCGATGCACCACTTGGCACGCAGACCCAAAATGTGGATGGTTTCTGGGCATTCAGCAAGATTTCAAATGGGGGGCGCTGTGCTCTCATCCTCCGCCGGCTACAAGGTCACTGGAGTATTGATAAATCACACAGCTGTGATTCCCCCCTGACAGCTCAAACTAACATCAACCTGGATGGGAGAGAACAAAAGACCATCAAGCGGCCCTTTTCTTGACACTTTTATTCAATCACGGCCAGATTGCTTACGACAGCAGCAGCAGCTGTTTTGTCTTCATCTTTCCCCATTTGATAAAGTGTGTCAAGTCATATTTTTGTAAGTATTTCACGTCACCCCTGCTGCGTGAAAGCGGCTCCCGTTTGGCATATGTATTCCACATGAGGGGATCATCAAATGGGTCAGGGTTTAATGACATCCCTCCCAAGGTCATCAGCCATCTAAAAGGGAAGCTGCCACAAAGCTACAAGCTGAGGGTCAAAGATAAGAGCACGCTGGGAGATATCGCAGATAAAAACCAGAAAATTAAACAATGAGGGAAAACGCAGGAGCGCTTTGATTGTGTTGTTTGGTGCGATTGTTATTTTGGGTGCACCAATTCACAGAGTGTCGATGTTAACCTTGTCCTCTCAGGATAGAGGTTACTGATAGGACTAACACATTGTTTGTTTTTGAGCTCCCAGGAATGGGATTTCCATTCCCTGTTCGGGTCCAGTTATAGATTGCATTTGCAGCAGTTGTTTTGTAAGGGTGATGTGTGATCACAATTACAGATGATTGAATGCTCTCTGATGGGGTGAGTGAGGGGTAAAAGGTGGTTAGAAAAGACAGAGGGTCAAAGTCTTGCGAGGATATCATTTCTGTTGGCTAAAGTATTTATATGGGACATTTCCTTCCAGTGGGTGGTGCTGAAAGCTATATTGTTTTGGGGGATGCTCATGGTTTATTCAGGGATTTGTGTTTGAGGACACAAATGAAACCGGTCTAATGATCCCCCCCCCCCTCCCCATTTCTTTCTGAATCGCTTTCAATGTTTGCTTAATGTTTCCAAAGACAAACACTTGCTCGTGTTAACTACAGTATGGCTGCCCAAACTTGAAGCAGCCTTGAAGTGGCGCACAGTGTTGCTAGCAGTTTTTTGTGTTCCCGAACTTAAAAACAAACAACACTTTTTAAGCCTCCAACAACATGAAACAATGTCTTTGAACGCTGGTGATTAATTAAGTTTAAATGGTCATACATGCAATCTGGAAAGCATACAGCATTTATCAGGTGGGGACAACTTACTCTTGAGTTGGACAGAATCCCAGTTTTATAGTCGACGTAGAATCGTTCAACTCTACACAAAAACAGATGCACTGTCCATATGCTCACCTTTAGAGAAGGAGGATTCAAGCAGCCGATCTCCTTCAGGTTAAGAGATGAATGGCAATCCGTCATTAATCCCCAGATATCCCCTCTGTTTAGACTCTTGGATTGCTCGCCAATACTTTTATTCTTTTATTCAGCTCTTTCGCATTTCAAAGTCTTGACTGTTTAGAGTGAGCCTGGTGTGTGTGTGTTTTACATAACTAACTTTGTACTTTGAACTTCTATACTAAAGTTTTGTTTATATAAACTACATGCTTTCATTTGTTTTAATGTATTGTGCTTTCAGGAAGAAAAAAAAAAGATTTATTTATATATATGTATGTATTTGCTTTTTTATTAGATACAAAACTTTCAGGACTGACTGATTATGAGATCTGAGGTTTTTAAGATTGGATATGCTTTTTAAGAAAAGGATAGATTACACTTCAAGATCAAAGGAAAAAAGGTTCAAAACTTAAGCAGTTCCAAGACAAAAGTCAAATAAAAATAATGATATTGTTGGTAACACTTTTTAATAAAGTTCTCGAATCTACAGCATTTATTAATCTTGGTAAATGTTAATTTCAACTAATGCATTATTCAAATCAAAAGTTATCATTATTTAATGCATTCTGAATTAACATGAACTAACAGTGAACTGCACTTTCTTTAGATAACATTAACAAAGATTATTACACACTGTAATGAATGTATTGTTTATTGTTAGTTCAAGTAACTAACTTTAACTAATGAAACCTTATTCTAAAGTGCTATTTCCCCCCCTCTCAAAACAAGTAAAAACTATTCTGTATATGTGGTTGTTGTGTTTTAGGTTTCTCTGGGAATGACAATTAAGGTAAACCACAAACCAGCGGATTAATATCGTAAAGCCATAAAGTCTATGTTTCCCTCCAGCAGAGGTGTTATCAGTTCACATGAGACTTAATTAAAGAATATTTATCCAGTTTAAATCATCGTATTTTGAGCACTTTTAAGACTGCAGGCTAAGGCCAGCGTTGCTCACTGTAAACTGTATGTCGCTAAAGAAATTACACAAAGAATTCCGTGTTTATTAGTCCTCAAGTATTATTTTATTATGCCAAGCATAATAACATACAGCAGTGAAATATAACAGTGCTGCTGTGTAATTACAGTTCTATTAATGTCATTTTACAACCATGACACGCTGTGCTATTCACATACATTTAGGCCGTCAAGGACAATGCTTGGAAATTGTCAGAATATTCATTAAGGGACACATTTTCACCAGCTCAATGACATCTTGCATTTCACAGACGATTGTGAGACGTTTCAGATAAATGAAATTTTTTTTTCTATTAACAAGTCTGTGCCCAGCATTATCAATTCATAATGGTTTTCTTTACAGCATTCTGCAGCAATACCTTATCAAAGAATAGCAGCCCTTCTGAGCTGGGGACTCATTTTATATTGAGAAAGGCCTCCTGAGAACTCTAATATTTCTGTGAGTGCCATTGACTGCCTGCAACATTAGGAGACCGTTACAACGACACCGTGCCCCTGTGAAAGAAAGTTTGTAGCCTATATGGAATTCTCTGGAGTTTTCTGTGCATGGCTTTTGAAGTGCAAGATTATCTTTTTTTAAAAGTAATAACTGAAGTTGATCTTATTTTTTATTTATTTTGGGAAGATTTTATTGGGTCATGACACAATCCAACTTTCTCAGGTTTACTGGTGCTCGTATTTCTGGAGCAAACCAACGAGATGATAAAAGTAACTGCCATACTTTTATTAAATAAGTGATTTAAACAATCAGGATCATTGACAGAACAATGTCAGCTATAGTGAGCAATGACAGGAAAAGAAGATGTATGATAGATAGATATGAAAGTGCAATAGAAATAAAACTCTGTAATATTGACAGCTTGAAATGGGGGTAATTGGAGTCAGACAATCCGGTCAGTTCAGCAGAATTCGAAAGGGTTCACTAACTTTTCCCTAACAGCCAGTTTAAAGAAAACGTCTAGGAATGTGTTTCACAAAAATATAACTTAAGTATATGCAAATGGTAATTTTGACCTCTAGGACAGTTATTCTTATACGACCTGGCTGAAATTAAACCGTAACTCATTGCTTTTTTTCTGGTAAATACACTTTAAAAGCAAAGGAACTCATTTGTAATTAACTCTTATAATTCCAGCTTTGGGCTGAATTAAAGGCACCGCAGATGAGTCGGACCAACTTTGAGGAGCGCTAAAACAAAAAGCCATAAAATGATCACCAACGCTCCCTGGAATGACAAGTATTATCAACAAAAATTAATCAGCCGCATCTTTTCATGAATTCAATTAATAATGTGCAACAACAGGGTCTTTTTTTTCTTGGGATGAAAATTAATTAGCAGTGGGAAGGTCACTCCGAGACGCTGACATCACTCATCAGAATGGTGTGGCAGTTCTAATTATTTGTCTTCCAGGCTTGGGTGATCAAAAATTATTGCAATACCTGAGCAACATTTAGAAAAAGCCGTGTTTTAAACCCGTTTAATTAGACGTAGCTATTTGATTAATGCCATGTAAGCATTCCAGTTCAGCCTCTTATCAGCGCTCTGACAAGTTTGGTGGTCACTCTTCTGTGAAAGACGTTTCATTGACGCTAAACGACTGTTTAGTATCTAATTCACTTATTTCGCAACAATTAAAAAGCTATTTGCTAGGAGAGTACTTGTTGATATCAATAAAGATGTTAGGAACTTTGACAAACCACCCAGTGTCACGGACTGCTGCTATATGCATCACTGAAGACACAAGTGACCACAAATGCTGAACGCCACACTTTATTCAGCCGGAGATATGCAGAGACTTTTTTTTTTTTTTGACTTGTTCATTTAAAGTACCTCCTGAGATTTCAAGCTAATATGTAAATGTGACAACCCATTTTGTTTTGTCATTTGCAAGTTAATTGTAAATCATTTTACATTATATATATATATATATATATATATATATAATTATTTCAATTATTTTAATGCAAACCTGTTGAATCCTGCATGTCAAGGTCCATATGAACATCAGATCTGAGCAGTCCCAAGTCCAACTCCACTGTCGGCTCAAGTGTCCCCTACCATAACCACATCAATTCATATTACCTGTAAATTAGCGAAGTTCTACTTTCAGGCGCGCAGTACATTTGATCCAAATAGACTTTAAATGCCATTTCTGTTCCTATTAACCTACGGAGCAGTGTGGCTGATATTTCCATGAGGGTGTGTGGATGAAAAACAGGGGGCTAATGGCTTACTTGTGACAGCGCTTCTCATGATGATTTATGATTCTGTGTTTAACTTGATTACTCCACTGCTGACTCTGAATACTATTTCAATTAGTACACTGAAGGTCACATCGCCAAATCCCTCCATAATCTATTCCTATTAACACTAATTCAGGGAGTATCCATATCTGTTCACCCTTGTTGATTCAAATCATCCCTGTTCCTAACAGGAGGCTTGTTTACCAGTTTACTGGTTTAGACATATCCGAGATGGTAATTTTTAATATTAAGCTTATCATTAGCGCTCTCATATTTGACACACAACTGGAAGGGACGTCTCAATCCCACATCCCTTGATATTTTAATACTTTTCATTAATTTTTGTTCCCCATCAAATTACTTTTTTTTTTTATTAATATTTTTTACTTGGTGTTTTTTATACAGTTTTGCTTTGCCATTTTTTCAGAATATGAGAGAACATTCAAGAAGAATATGGTTAAAAATAAATTTAAAATTTAGATTTTTAAGTATATAAAATAATGTAATAATTTCATTTTTTAAATTTAATTTAATTTAATTTAATTTAATTTAATTTAATTTAATTTAATTTAATTTAATTTAATTTAATT
>JAUCMU010000151.1:12342519-12357574 GCA_032275025.1 Enteromius treurensis
AATTTAATTTAATTTAATTTAATTTAATTTAATTTAATTTAATTTAATTTAATTTAATTTAATTTAATTTAATTTTGGAGCTTTACAACATGAACATATAGAATAGAGATGTATGTTCATTCTCAAAATTTCTGCTTTTGAACAAAGTGTTTGGGTGTGATGATTAATGACTAATGACAATAATATTAGTTTTTGGATGCACTGATCCATTTTAGTCTAAAATAAATTGGTTTAAAAGAAATGTAAAATTTCGATTTTTAAGTACAGAAAAAAAGTAATAATTTTTAATTTAATTTAATTTAATTTAATTTAATTTAATTTAATTTAATTTAATTTTGGGTGTGATGATTAATGACTAATGGCAATAGTATTAGTTTTTGGATGCACTGATCCATTTAAGTCTAAAACTTCAGAAGCTCCGAGGATGTATTGTTCCTGATCTGTTTGTTTGAGAAAAGTTCTCCACTGCAGTTTAGCGATTCCTTAGTCGCCCATCATGTGGAAAAGCCACTTTTTCGAAAGTAAGATGAAAGTGCTGACATTGACATGGGATGACAGAGCTCTATCGAGGGATAGGTGAACCACTTTGGCAAAGTGACATCAATTTTCAAGATGATTTAATCTAACCATAACGCTCTTCTGGAGAAGGGGCAAAATTTCCAAAGTCTGATTTACCCCCACTGACAGTTGCACAACTCCCGCAACAATATTTCCAAGGCTACTAGCGAATGACGAGTGGTCATGTCTGTAGAACCGTCCCCATTGCTTTGATTTATGGGCGGGGGATCCAATAAAAATGGCAATCAAATCAGCCCAGCCACTTTACAGGTAGTAGGCTGTCTGATTAAGTTGTCGAAGGCATGGCTAGGGTTCAGAATAATTATTCAGAGGAGCCGGAAAGGGGTCCATTTCCTATGCCAAAAAGGACACCATTCATCTCCCACTGTGTTCTTACCCCTCTGTGATACATATCCAAAATAACTGCACATCTACTGCTCACGTCCCCTTACTGAAGGTTATTTGTTGTCTGAAGGACTCCTCTTGTCAAGATATGATGAATACCATGTACACAGACAGGGGAGCATCAAAACCCGGATTAGCCGGAAAACTCACTGATCTGTGAATAACCTAAAAAAGAGGAGCTGAAGATTAGCGACGACGCTTTTAAGAATGATCCATCAAACTCAACTACCAGAGGAGTGGGAATGAATCATCCGCCTTGATTTTTGAACCCGCTCTCCACGACTCCAGCGCCGCCGTGTAGCGCTGAGAATCCGTTGGAGAATGTTATTAAATAAGCGCTATTAATTTCCACACAGATCATTTCTTATCTGGCCTTCAGAATGAATTATTCACACAATGATGTCAGAGATTGCTGAATTAATCTCCAGTCTTTTATATTCAACCGTGTTGACCAGAAAGCCTAAAGCGATGTCAATGATTTAGCCCCTCGTGAAAAAGAATGCTTAATGGAGAATGGGAAAATCCCTTAAGAGCATGTGTGACTTATTTTCTCTCATTCGCAATACAATGGAAGTAATGGCTGCGTGTTAACCTTCGGGAGAACGAAGGACAGTGGTATGAATAAAAGGGCATTTCCCAAACCTCAGGGGCAATTTTTACTTATTTTTTTCAGAAGTATGGTAACGCTACACTTCCGTATGGCTTCCTGTCGCAGTGCCTCTGTGGTATTCAGTGATCACATGGCTGAATTAACAGCATTGTCTCAAGGTTTGCATTGGGGAAACGTGGAGGCTGGAGCTCTGCTAAGCCAGGCCTGCTTTCTTTCAGGTCCAGTGAGACCCCGGGCAACAGGTAAAATAATTAATTTGAAATGTTTTCGCTGCTCTCTGAAGTAATGACAGCATAGATTCAGCCTGTTTACCGCCTGTTTTAGGAAGTCTTCGGCAGGAAGTGCATTGGATCAAAGTCCGGGCAGCTGGTTTAGCAGTTAGTGTGTGTGATAAGTCAAATGAAATCACCCTCATTGTTACATTGGAGTGACTTGTCTCAGTGTCTGACAGGAAAAAAGCAGGAAGAGGAAAATGGAGCTGATAGTTGGAGTTGCCTGAGTAATAAAAAAAGGCCACGGGCAGCCCTCCAACTTCGAAACAGAACAATCGAGCCGAGAAGCTTTTGTGATAGCAACACAATCACCCCCAAGAAATAATAGTCCTGTATGCAGAACAGGCACAGGCAAATCTTTCTAGACGTAAATCTAACCAGGGACCACAAACATGGCAATTATAATCGTGCTTGGCTGTGATGTCTTTTTTATTCCTTGGCAGTAATGTTTTTGTTTCCATACAGAACAAAAAAAAATCTTGACAATATGATATCTCGCTTTCTTAAAGGGACAGTTCATTTTTGGACAATCTCTTTTCATTTGAAAGTAAATGGGGTCCAGTGTTGTTTTGTTGAAATATTTTCCATTGAAATCATTTTTATTTGTAATGATTATTTTGGCTGAACTATCCTTTTTAAAAACGTTGAAGTTGCTATGTCTTAAACCATAATCAGGCTCAAAACATTAAATATATACTGTATCTGTGCCTTACATTTACAACCAAAGGGACAAAACTTAATCATTCTTTCATCAAAACCTTAATAAACTTAATCCTTTATTGTTGTCCACAGAAACATGTAAGTCATATAGATTTGGAGTGGGGTGCATAAATAATTTTATTGTGGGGTGCATAAATAAAATTGAAATTGGGGGGGAACAATTATGGGACAATAGCTTGCCAAGTTATAATTATTTTACCCCCTTTTTCATATTGAAGTTGCAATGTATTGAAGCATAATTAGGCCAAAAAAACCCCCATCAAATATGAACTATTATAAAATATTATTTAATAAAAAAAAGAAAAAGAGGTTTGGAGTATGTACAAGGTCAACTCCTTTTAAAAGTATTCGCCAAGTTTTTAACATTTTAAAAATAATTATAGTTAATTAATTATTTTTTTCATTTTCGCATCAAATATCTTGAATCAAAATTACACCAAAAGCATTAAATGTCCCTCTACACTTTCCCGTCAAGTCCTTCAAGCTATTCTTTATAAAGGGGAATTCTTGCAACTCAGTGACTGTCTAAATAACATGCATGAAACAGGAAATAACTTTTCATTGATTTCTGTTTCCAGAAAGATCAATTTTATTCTTCCTTTGTTTTCCAAGTACAATGCTCCAAAGCTTCTTGCAGCTGGATATATCCTGTACACCAAAGAAGAAAAGAGGCTATTAATCAAATGGTGTTGGTGCAAGCACATTGTGTTGTCCTGCACAATAGAGACAACCTAAAGTGCTCTTGTTACGCTGCCAGTCGCACATATTTTCTAGCTTTAGAAACATAGATCACAGGACATATGGAAGGGAGCCTGCATGGCAGAAACAAATAAAGCGCTGATTGAAATATTTTAAGATATGACATGTGTTTTTCAGTGGCACCCCACACCTACGCATTTCCGTTTTTGTTACTCATTTCAATCAATAACCTACTTTAATTGCCTTAAAAAAATCCCTTTGCATATTTCAGCAGTATTTTTTCGACAATGTTAAGGTTGCTTACAGCAAATTACTAAATATAGTATAAGCTCTGCGTCCCTTTTTGTTTCTCCTGTATATTTATTCTACATTTCGTTCCCATCACTTATTTTTCACTGCCAAAGAAGCATCACAGGGAATATGGATGTCCTTTCTCCCGTCCGGCGCTGTGACAGCGAGCGAAAGTGATACCTCAGGCTTTATCTTGCATCTGCCTGTTTAAGATTCATAGAAAAGGCTATCTGCCCTAATCAATATCTTCTTGAAATTTAAGTTGCATAATGCATCGCCTTCACTGGCATGATTTAAAACATCAGCACAAAGTATTCTTAATTTTATTGCCCGCTGTAAATTAAAATTAATGATGCTGACATCCACAATTAACAATGAAAAATGCAGATTCCTATAATTACTTTAGCCATAATATTGTTTTTCAACCAAGACTCAAGGTGCCGCAGCCCAGCTCCTCAACATTCAGCAGAACACAAAGAGACAGCTTCATTACGTTTTATTTGCTATAGGAAACAAAAAGAAAAAAAAAAAGCTTTTTATTTGCCATAGAAAAAAAGGGAAGCTAACAAAATTCCTCAGCTCATTTGGGATTCTTTCGCCATGCATAATTAAGCAAATTTGATTGGAATTAAGCATGACTTCTTTGGTTGAGTTTTAATGAATGCAAATCAGGCATCTACATCCCTAAGATTAATTTCAGCCAATTAAAAAACAAAGCTTATTGGAAAGTGTAAAAGTGTTCAAAGCTGGGGCTGGATAGCAAGGCATTTTCCTCTGCTTGTCTCATCCTCATAACTTGCACTCAAGAGATTTTTCCCCTCTCAACTTTGATCATTAGCGTAGAGTTGCAAGCAAGCCCTCTGCATTCAAATAGTGTAGAAAAGCGCAATACTCTAACCGCAAAATCACTCCTGCACAACTCTTAACAACTTTGTTCTGTCACACTCTGATACTTTCATTAGCTGCCGTAGGATTGCACTATAACCAAGGATAAGCACTTTACCTGAGAGATGGCTACACAATCAAGGAATTCAGGGCCGTGAGAGCTAGTTAAGGATTAATATACAGTAAGATGATCATTATTGCAAAATAAATCCACCCAGGATGATACACACTGCTGAGGATTTTTTTAGAGAATAACTATAGTACATATAGCACATTTAGTACACAGATATGTGCCAAGTAATGTGCTGGAGAATATGATTTTATTTTGTAAAAAAACAAAAAAAACAACTAGAAAGTTATACGGTCATTAAATTAATTTAATTAGTATTAAAGCATTAATATTAAGGTAATTAATATGAATTTCAAATTGCATGTATATTTATAATTTGTGTGTACTGTATGTGTACACACATAATAAAAAGCATAGTTCGCAGTTCAATATTGTTAATGTGGTGTCATCTATAATATTAGAGTTTTTTTAAATATTTTGAATTAGTCCTTATTTAATTTTTTTCATTTTTTTTTTCAAGTTTTAACAGATAATTACTTACATTTTTATTATAATTAATTATTGATTAATAATTAAATCGATTTTCTTTTAATTAAAAATTTTTAATTAAAAAGAAAAAACTAGCATAAATTGATATACTTCAAATTTTAATTGAATTAACATTCATTTTATTTCAAGAAAGATTTTATTTCAATCTTTTTACGGTTTTAGTTTTATTTGAAGTTAGCTACAATAATCCTGATGACTAGTTTTTACATATGTATCTACAAATACATAGGAATATTTTCTAGGTAAGTTGTTAAATGTAATTGAATACTGTTTAGGTACAAATGGTTTTATGAACAATAAGAATTTGTTCTGTGTTTCAAGAATAAGTCCCAATGTTTGTTGTCATTTTTTTAAACTACTAACTTGCATAACCCACGAACAATGCATAACCGAGACACACTGTTATGGGAATAAGTGGGTGATATTGGACATTCTTTGAGGACAATGCGTATTTGAAGTGCATTGTAGGTTTTGAATTTTGTTTTCTTTTTCTAACCACTCTTCATTTGGACCCTTCTCATATCTCTCTATTTATACTGCTTTAACTTCAGAAATGCACTTAACTCTTGGCAGTGTATCTCCTATAACCATTTTCTGCTCAAGCGTTCGTTTCACTGCCTGCTTACTGCCAAAGCAGTTTCACGTTCCTGTTTTCTCCCCTGGGTGACTCTTTTGAAGCACTTAATCTTTTAAAATTTTTACACACCTGCTAATGTTTCCCTATTTCCCATGTAGCCACTTAATAATTGAGAAAGCGAAGGGGATCTTTCACTCAGCTCTGGAGAACACTCCTTGCAGCTCCCCACAAGAAAACTCCAGATTTTTTTGCGCGATAGGACATAAACACTAATGATTTAAGGCAAGCAGGCACCTTCGACTCTCGGGGATGCGAAATGCTAATCCCCATCTTCCCCCCTCCCAGCATGCCGTTCGACGAGAGTGTGTACATCGATTTGATCTCTCACATCAAAAGACAAACACTGATGCGAGTCAGCAGTTCCTCTGTCAATGTCATTCCTTGATGTGATTCTTTCCACGCACATCTTTATGGAGCTGAAGGATCGAGCTTTAAGCAATCACAACTATTGGCATTTTTTAAAAGGAGATTCATGGGCGAAGGGAAAGGGGAAGAGCGGACCTGCCAGCCCGGATGGAGGTGCTTCGCTCTCGGATGCCGCTAATCCCATTGTCTTTACCTGTTATATGTTTCATTAACGTTGTCTTTCAGAATCAGCTTCCAGCAGTGCGGGGGAATAAGTTTGAATATGCAAAAAAAAAGCAAAAAGAATTGAATGGCAAGGTTCAAAGCAGCCCGCGAAAGGCCTTTATGTGTGCCTTAATCATGCTAAAACACAGGCTGGTATGCCGAGTGCGTCGCGCTCCCCTTGCTTTTGCTGGGTGACAGGGAGAATTAATATTTGGCCTCTGATGCAGTTTTTTTTGAAGGAATAAAGAAAGTAAAGAGAAGCATTATCTATTCAAGTAGCGCAGGGAATAGCGTACGCCAGGCCCCCTCTGTTCGAGCTGCTGTGTCTCATTTTGTCTAGAGAAGATCAGAGCCGAGGACTCGCCGCTGCTGAGCGCCGAGTGGGAAATGAGACTGAACTTAGAGTTTCCGATCCTCGGGGGGAGTTTTGTAGGGGTAACCAGACTTGTGAGCGTTTTTGCATCGAGCAACTGGCTAAATATACTGCAAAGTGATATGTTAGTGCAGATAATAAAACAACGAAGCTGATTTCACCCATACATATTTTAGACTGATCTTTGAATAACTGGAAACAAAGCAATTTTAAATATATTAAAGGTTAATAGGTTATGTGTGCTTATCACACAAACCACACTCTGTGGAAGCCTCTAACATAAGTTCATTTTAATAGGGTTGCTAGTTTAACTTGTTTTTTTCCAAATAGTAGACGTAGATCAAGCAAATAATTTGTGGCTGTTTTTATGCCTACACTGTATATCCAAACTGAATAATCAAACATGCTTGCTTAAACAGACTTTATTCCCCTCCAGTTCTCACATTACAAGTCAGATTGATTCTAATGAATTAGTCTATCCTAAATGAGTCTTTCCCATATACTGTAGTGTTAAAAAGTGAACCGGTTCGTCCTTAATTGTTCCCTTTCGTGTAATTTTGGAAAATCTGATCCTAAGTTCATGTAATTGATTAAAAAATAATAAACAATCCAAATTGTATTTTTTTTTTTTACTGTTTAATGTAACAACATTTTGTACAAATATACATGCTCATGTTTGATACGGTTGAATATTGTCAAAAGAAGAATAGAAATATAAGAAAAAAGGAATTTATGCATTAAGATTTTTGGTTCTCTTAGTTATTATTTTAAAAATAGTCACTACTTCTTTTTAGTAATTTGAATTTGTGTGTTAAATATCAAATGGTCAGCAACTATAGATTTTGTTATTGTTGTTCAACACATTTTCAATTAATAAAACAATAAATTTATCATTTTGGTAGCAACATACTGTACATACAGGACACTTAATATGTGACGTGAACAATGCTATCCTTGCTTCAGAAGGCATCATTACACTAGAAAGCAGGGATTTAATAGTTTAAATAGTTACATAGATCTCAACTCATTTATGTTCACAGTCAACAACTGCAAAATGAGCTTCTAACACAACAAATAACCAACAAAAATAGTTGAAAAACTCTTCAATATTTATCAATTTGCAATCAGACTACTGTGTTTGACTAGTTGGGTCAACATTTGGGGGAATTGTGTTGGTCCCAAGTAATTCACATTTCTTAGTATTTGTGACTTAAAAGGAAACATGTAGCCTACTGCCCTCCTTTTTACAGTTTATTAGTATTTGTAAGAAAAAGTTACAGCTTCCTCAACACTGTCAGAGACATATATAGCAGATGCACTAAAATGAAGGCTAATTCAATCTCTTTAAATCACCCATTTATGTACTTTTTTTTATATCCACAGTGCACGCTTTTTCCTTAATGCCCCGGGCTCGGTATCCTATTAGGCGAAGCGTCATTGCTAGGCCTTATGTTTCACTTTATGCACCACAGACTACACATTCAAGTCCACTAGAGCAGACCCCGCCTTTGAAAGCGTTTGAACCACGTCGATATGAAAGCCCACTGCTCATATAATTGTAACACTGCAGTCGCAGATCTTGCGCTTGTGCAAAATGTTCTTTCCACAACACAAAGTATGTGTCCCTTTTATTTCTGCGCATAATGACATAACAGATGTTTATTATTCAGAGGGTAAAATCAGTGAAAGGCTATTGACTCCGTTTGTTTAAGGCCGCAGTAAAAGTGGAATAAATTGCAAAGTCTTTAAGAATCAACACAATCAGCAGTGGCTTTAATAGCATTTTAATTAATCTTCCTCAAATTGCGTGCAAACGTTTAAAAGGAGCCTGTTTGCCGCTGGATCTTCTGGGTGTTATATTGTGTACATGAGAGATGCAGCTATGTGATGGGAAACCCAGGGGACTCACAGGAGGACAATGCTGGCTCTCTAGAGGATTTGATGCTGCCGAACCAAACGGGAATGCATAAAAGAAAACTCGGCAGCAGTGGGGGATAGGGCACAACATGGCTTGTGTGTCTTTTGTATAAAATCAGCATAGAATGTGTCCGCGTTCTCTTTTTAATCTTAAATAGGTTACTTGTCATGCTGGTTAACCGTTATTCAGGTTGCACAGGAAAGCGGAAAGTTTGCAGAATGCTTTTATGAGATTTGCTTTTTTTCCGCTCTAAACAAAAGCAGATACATGCAACGTGAGCGTCCACCATGCGCTCTTTGTCGGCCCGGGCTACACCCCTCCATTAGCTTCTTGCTTGCTTTTCCTGTTTGGTCTGCTCACTTTGGTTTGTCCCTTATCTTTCCATCAGTCATTCCTCCTGCTTGATACAGCGCTTGGCTCTGCCTTATGGTGTTTGGCACTCTTTCTTTTCTACCTCCTCTCTTTGTGAAAGACACTTTGTCCTCCTGTGCTAAAGTTTAGAAGCGAGGGAGAAACGTCTTGGCAACATTTTCTGGGTTTGCTGCCATTACACCTGGATGTGGCCAAGACTCCGTCTTCTGGGAGATCTTCTCCTGCAGTGCTGGACAAATGAAGTCCTCTTTGTTTATTTTGCACAAAACAGCAAAACAATTGACAATGACAGATTTCAATATATAAACAGTATTATTATTTACAGTATTTCCACATTTCAATCAAAGTTTCATTATTTTGTTCAAACATTGCAAGCAAATCTTAATCCTTATTAATTTATGTATTCATTTTAAAGATTTTTTTTAAAGTGTCATATTACAGAATAAATTACTTGTATTTTATTTTAAAAATATATTTAAATATTTAGATTTGGAATATTATTAAATATTAGTTGCTGGGAGTATGCCACATAAATGTCCAAAGTGGGCTTTAAAAAAAAAAAAAAAAAAAAAAAAAAAACATATTTATATATATATATATATATATATAATTTTATTGGCTTTAACTTAACACTAAACATTTATTAATCTTTGTTTGATTTGCAATTTAATTAACTATGATTTATAGCTTTTTAATATACTTTTTAAAAGAATACTTTCTCAGTTTTTTTTCCCCTTCTCTCTTTAAGGAGGTTACTGCAGGAAGTTAAAAGTGTATCTGTGTTTTCCATCTTCAATCCCTGTAGAGGTCACTGTTGCTTGGCACAGCTGAGAAACAACTGAATCTCAAATAGAAAGTAATTAGATCCAACATTATCTGATATTCACATACACTTAATATCTGGCAAAATTATGTTGATTGCTCAAATAACTTGATCCCAGAGTCAGTCGAGAGCCAACTAGGCATCTAGTGTCGCTTCAGAATTACCTGCAGAACGTTCTGAATCATCTGAACGTGCATCAGGAGAGATTTTGTATTTCTAAGATCAGTTTATTTGTGCAATGATGGTAATTGAATTCCTTGATATTTGTGTTTCAGGATATGATTACAGGCTGTAATTAAGGGTGCGGCTTTGTTATGGAGCTCTAAATCGAGAGATATTAATTTGCTCTCTACTCCACATTTGTTTGTGCCATTTAATTCTGAAATCCAAACACACTCGGTGCGGAAAACATGTCTGAATCAACTCTAAATCATATTTATCGCTAGGAACACACGTCCAGATGGCAGACTCTTAACTGAGCTTGGATTAATGGGAGGACGGGCAAGAACTGCATCAAACTCCTCTTAAGGACCTTTGAAGAACAACATTGCTAATCGCTCATGAGGACGCTGTAGAACATGTGTTTGTTGGGTAAAAATAAACAAATGATGCTTTGTTTGGAAACACATTGCCAGCTTCAGCTGCCATTTCTGATAGATATCCATAGACTAAAATGTATGTGTGTGCGTCTACGGTGAAATGCAGATGGCCTGGCACACATAAGCCCTTAGTTAGGATTCTGTTTAAGTGTTAAAATCAATTCCAAGCAAATAACCGGGAAACCTTTGTGTAAGCACTTTTACACTCTTAATTCTCCCTTGTTAAATTAGCCTCGGTGTCGGGACAGCAGATGAAGAAGAAACCTAAGCATGCTGCTACTGTATAAAATACTGTACTTCGGTTGAGTTGTAAAGTTTATTGAAAAATACACAAAAGACAAATGAACAAACATACATAATGAATAAAACAATGGAATATATGTATTGCTTATATATTTATATACAAGCAATATACAGTATATACTGATTTATTTGTACTTAGTAGTCAAAGTTCAACTATCACGATAATATATGTCAGATAATAAGTAATTGTAAATTCATGGCTACCAGAGCAAGAATGTATTGGGTTCTCCAACTAGGAAAAGCTTTTTCTTTTTTAATCTAAGAGAGATGTATCATTATACACTGATAATTCCTCCTAGAAAACGTGGCAGGCGGTGTTTGCTTTGCCTTTGCGTGGTTTTCTGTATGCTACCCCAGTTGATTTCCACGTCTAAAAGGACAGGGCATCTCATTTCTTGTCACTGTGTCCCAAATTCCTAAAGGTACAATTAGCATTTTGTCTGACAAAATGTTGAAAGGTTCATAGATTGATATTTGCAAAAATGCAGCAAGATGCTTTTTTCCCCCGAATGCAAATTTTGACATTTATTAACTTTTATTCCAGATCTGTTTATGGATTGTAAAAAGTGTGCATACATTTAACGAGAATCAAGCGAAATTACAATGTTTACACAGTTGCTGTCCGATGCGCAAAGTGCGCGATTTAACACTGAGGCGATGAAATTTTTACTGTCCTTGATTTATGTCTACTATGGCATTTCTAATGAGAGGGAGCAGCGTTTCATTGAAGAACAGCGCAGGAAACTACATTTACTGCAGACCTTTTTTTTTCTTCTCAGGGGTGCTTTTCCCCTGTGAAATAATGTCAGCACTTTCCCACCTTCAAAGTCCTTTTGTTTTTCTCAATCTATTAACAATTCTAATTGTACAGCGCTTGTTAAGTAAGCATGGTAAATAAGGCAGGAAACGCATTATTTCCCTTTAGTGCAGATTAAAGGTAGCACTGCGCAATGTTGAAACACATTAGTGAACACTAAAGACAGCGAACAGAAACGCACACTTCTGTCTTGCTCAGCCACGCGGTGAGCTTCCTGACGTTAAAGAGTCGTTTCTGTGAGAAACAACTACCTCATTCCATCCACATATCTGTTAATGAACATATCCGTGCTCTGGAATCTTCAAAAGGGATGCAATCACTTTAAATTTGATTAAAGTGATACATATTAGGCTGCCTGTTTTCTTTGGGCCTTTCAGCTAATTAAATAGCTTTGTATGGCATCGACTGCTTTTCTTAGACACAACACCCCGGTTCAACTTTGCTGGTCTGGACGGCCATATCTTAATTGGGGATCATTTCGCAAATGTGGTTCAATTTCCTTTACAAGCCAGTTACTGTTAACTGCTATTTTTAAAGCCAATAACAACGTCAAAGCTCGGGATGATTAAAGCAATTAAAGTTTCCCTTTGTTTTCTGAATACAGTGAGATAGGCGGCCGTGTTTGTATAACATTTATTAAACATTTACTAAATGGAATTGAATCTGTCATCGCAGAAGTTTTTGGAGACAATTACTTTTTTGTGTGGCGAGCACGCTTTGGTTCAGGGACTGTTTTGCGGCTTATATCCCTGATTAGCCTGGCGATTTTAATCAAACTTTACCCTTAAATCTACACGCAGTGAGAAGAACTTGTGCACAATTTCAGCACCAGACTTTACCCAATTAGCATAGTACATTTTCTCCATTAGATAAACTGCCTTTTGAGATCTGACTGGTTTAATCTGTTTAATGTGCGTGTAAACTATAATCTCTCAATTCTGCAGATTCCCTTAAGGACATTATTCACATAGCTACTCTTGGTTTTTGAAATGCATGATCTAGCACTGCTCTTAAAATCAGAATTAAATGCTGATTAGAAGTCGGGTTTTTCACAGAGTTTTTCCTTCCTGGTCAGAGGGAGGGAGCAGAGTTACGTGCAAGTAATCAGCCGGAGACTACTTTCGCCTGCGAGTTTAATGGCATTTTACAACCAGACGTGTTGCTGGAACCGCACCAGTGTCACATACAGATGTTACTAATCAGTGGATGCACAGAGAACAATGCAAAAAATAATTCAGGGAAATGTCAGCCGTAATCGCTTTCTTGGACCTCTGTGCCACATGCAGTGAATTCTGGGAAGGCTTAGCATTGTAAAAATCAAATCAAATGAACGCTGGATCGTACCCGTCAGTATTTGGGCTATTGTAACTAGCATGAAATGACACAGAGGGTTTTGGATGCAGAATATCTTTCTTCTATAGGATGCAAATGTATTGAGTGATGCAACAGACTTTGGGTTCGATATGTAGCGCAGATTCTGACTAGAATGAGTCTTTGTGCAGGTTCCTTTTGAAGTCACTTCATTGATTACCTCAGCCCTCTAGGAAATGGCTCATGCATCTCATGTACATTATAACAAATGTTCTCTTTGCATTACAATTGAATTGTGATTGTTATGTTCAATCAATGGGAAAGGTCAAAGGATCGCCACTGCCAGCAATTTAATGGAGAAGTCGATGGAGATTCATTTTAATCACTGTGGCTGTTGCCGAACGAGCACAACAGGCCCTGTGAATGGCACAGTAATTACTACTGTTTATACAGGTTTACCTTCCAATTTAGATATCCACAAATCTCTCACCTGATATAAAAGTCTGCGCGGCATTAAACAGGGGACGGGGCAGTACAGAGTAATTGTGCAGCTATCAAGCGGCTGCTTTTGAAAAAATGAAATTAGCTCTCTTTTAAAGAGTGATATCACCAGAGGGGCAGTATTTTACATACGGTTGGACGTTTTGCCAGCTCAGCTCACAAGACACTCGGCTGGCATCTTTCCAAGTGAATCCTGAGATTTGCAGATATATTTGCAGACAGGATGCACACACGGAGAGAGAGTGAGTTGTAAGGCAGGATGGCATCATCATAACAACCGCACAAATGGATCTGAGCATCAGAACAGCTTGACATCTGATAATTATTTCATGGCAGCGTATCTCTGTAATGCACATAATGAAGCACAGCGTTCCAAGTTTATGCTAGGAAGCTAAGCATTAATGAGAATTTATGTTCTTTTGTTAGACATATATGGATACATTTTATATATACTGTATTGAGCTTGGATGATATTTCAAATATACATAAATTATATATAATGTAAGATAAGAGTATAAATGTCTCTTTCTCTCTCGCTTATTGCATGTCATACATGTATAAGATTTGTTGCCAAACTGTGAAGTTTGTTTCACTTGCAGATTATATTTTAGAGCTTTGGTAAATAGTTCAATTCCTCCAAACAATGCAGCTGACTTTTGTTAAATATCATCTGGGTTTGATATTTTTAAAGAACATTTCTGTTATCCATCTTTTACTGATAAATTGGAGTTATTTATAATTAAATGCATTAACTGTGCTGAAGAACTTTACGCCTTTAAACGCATTTAATTCATCACATGTTACCCATTTATTTTGAAAGTCCTATGCCAGTATTCATATTGGAGTCCTTACAGGAACTTCATTCAGACGCATTTACACAGACATCTATCATTTCAGATTCCATACCTCCTGTAAACAATAAAATCAGCATTCCGTTACGAGGTTCCTTCACAGTTTGTATTGACATGCAACATTCCAATCAGGGACTAAAAATATTTGCTTTAATTATGTCTCTGAAGGTCATACCTGATTTGTGCAGGAACCGCTTTATGGAAATGAGCCGGCTAGAAGATCTGTAGTTTTATTAGAGCGCATTTGGTCTCTGTTTACTCTCTGATCTCATCTGTAATGTGAACACAACAAAGAGAGCCGTAGTTTCGCTTTGTGAAACATTCCGACGGCAGTGAACTCGGAAAATTCCAGTCTGGGGAGAAACTCCATTCTCATTAAGCAAAGAAAGTGTGCTATCATTCTCTCAACATCTAATTTAATGACAGTCCCCAACTGCCTGTCATAAAGTTTTTGTTCAGACGTCTACTAAATGAGGGGGCTCTAATTGGGAGTCTCTGTGTATTAACCCTATCCTTTGTGTACCTGTATGAGAAAAGCCAAACTATGCTTTTCTTCAAAGAAACAAATAATAAAAAAAAAGCTAGCATCTCTTCCCATCTGCAAAGCTTAAGCTTGGCCCATTCTTTGTTTAAAGCGTTTTAGTGACATCATTGAATGTTCCAGGGAAACTGAAGTTGTCCTGTAGTTTTGGTCACGGCACCTTTTAACTGGGAATTTGGATTTATGTTTAATTTACAAATTATAAGTGTATATGTCGTATGTAGCTTATGTATTTTATGTTTGTGTGTGTGAATGTATATATATATATATATATATATATATATATATGTTTATTCTATATTCGTTAACTCTTTCGGCAAGAATTTATATATATATATATATATATATATATATAAATGATTGCCGAAAGAATTAGAATT